>BFEA01000912.1:105688-119384 GCA_003427395.1 Chara braunii | reverse complement strand
CTGGTCAAAGCAAATGTAAATTTAAAACCAGTGACGAACACACACACACACACACACACACACACACACACACACACACACACACACACACACAGAGTCACACACACAGAGTGTTGCATGCTGAGCCTGCACAGTTTTTTTTTGCCAAACGAGTGAAAGTTTTGAAAAGAGGCCAAAAAAAAACTAAGGCGAAAAGTGATATTGGCAGACAGCAGCTGGTCAAAGCAAATGTAAATTTAAAACCAGTGACGAACACACACACACACACACACACACACACACACACACACACACACACACACACACACAGTCACACACACAGAGTGTTGCATGCTGAGCCCCACACAGGCCCCACTTTGGGGGCCCGACAGTTGCTGAGGGCCCCAGACCGCACACCCATTCCAGGCACGCAACCTGGAGGCCCACGGCCATCTTTTCAGGCCGCAGGTTTTGACTTGATGCAGCATTTATTTATTAATTTATTTATTTATCTATTTATTTTTTTATCTTTTTATTTATTTATTTATTTATTTATTTACTTATTTATCTATTTGCTGACTCGTTGTCTGTTCTTTTTTTGTCCGCTACAGGGCGTCGTTTCGGACTTCGTAGCGTGTCCGAAAAGACTTGTGGTCTGTTCGGACCACGGCCACGTTTTGGGCCTCCTTCAGGCAGATTCACGACTGGACCCTTTTGGGCCAGGTTCAGATTCGTACGGTAGCGGACATCCCCCTGCTGCATCAGCAGGGAGGCCTAGACGTCCGGTAGGGACCCAGGCAGGCCGTTTTTAGGCCTAGACCAGGAGCAGATCTTTTCCCTGCGATCTGAACCATGGATCGGACCCACGATCACGCGGCCCCGATCGCAGGTCGTGGGCATGGCACCCAGGCCCAAAGCTACTTATTGCTGGGCCAGCCCAGCTCCTGGACAGACAGTTTGGTGGTTCACTTCTTGGGCGCCACGCTGCTGGAGCAGCGAGACTACAACACTGCGCTAGAGGTAGAGGTAGAGGCGTAGATAGAGGTAGAGGGTGAGGGGGAGAGGCAGTGGCCATACCTGCAGCATCGGAGGACCTACCTGGGTGCCATAGCTGGTCTTCTCGCCAGCGACCTGCAGCTCAGCGGGGCACTCCAGTTCGTCAGTATGCTGACACACGCGAGGTAGTGGAGGTTGACATCCTCTCCTTCCACCCTCCATTGTCCTCTTCTTCTTCTGCTACTGCTTCTTTCAGAGAGAGAGAGAGAGAGAGAGAGAGAGAGAGAGAGAGAGAGAGAGAGAGAGAGAGAGAGAGAGAGAGAGAGAGAGAGAGAGAGAGANGAGAGAGAGAGAGAGAGAGAGAGAGAGAGACTTCAGGCAGAGGTTATGTCGGGCTATGGGCCCAGGACCTGATTCGACATCGCAGGGGCAGACATTGATTGGACATTCAGCAGGGAGACTATTTTTGGATTATGCTGTTGCGACTTTGGTCTTCTCCCTCCTCGCCATCTTTGTCTTGCTCTTCCTCCTCCCCTACATCCGTGGTTTCTGCCCTTGTGCGTGATCAAGGAGGGACCTTTCTTCCATGTACGCGGTCCCTCCCTTCCCCTCTCACATGTGTGATGACTGATGGGAGTCGTGTCAGTGTCAGTCAGGTCAGGTCATATTTCCGAGTCTTCCACTGCGCTACATTATGCTMTTTTTGTATGTAWCYGGACATACATTKCTTGTTCATGCTTCGCTGATGCTGCATTGTCCATTCGAGTCCTTATCATCACTTTGCTGATCCTTTGGCTCCATATACATCGCTCGGTTTATATCGAGCATGTGTCAGAGAGAGATGAATGGGACAGTGGACATGGGGATAGTGTCCAACTTTTCAAAAGAATAATACATAGAGAGTGTATGATACGAGGGGGAGAGAGAGGGAGGGATGCAGACATGACAGCGGACGTTGGGATGGGGCCGAGGGGCAATTCAGACCAAATGAAAAATTTGGGGAGGAAGGGATGGAGGAAAACAGATAGACAAGCAGAGCTCGGGACAAGATGGGGGAGTTTGGGGATGGGGTCCCAGGACAACATGCAACAGACAGAGAAACAGAAACAACAACGACATCAGAGAGTTTTGTTATTGCTCCACGCAATTGTGGCCCATGTTAGCCCTCAATGTTGGTTGGCTGTCTTTTTTTTTAAGACCATTTCTCTATTTATGTGTGTCATTTTTCTTTTCTTTTTCCAAAGGCCAACTACCCAGAGGGTGATAAGAGCACCCCCCGGTTGGAGGCCGTCATTGGATGGCTCCAATCTATTCATGGGGAGCTGCACGTGCTGGAAATCGGGTCCAGCGTCCCTGTGACAAATTATGACATGTTGATAGGATGATAAACACAGGGCAGCATTGATTGCSCTCATAGGAGGGGATTAACTGCCCTGCTGTACCCAGATGTGGGCAACCCTCCCCATTCTCTCCAGTAACCCTCACTGCAGGGGCCATGATGATCTTCTCTGTATTGTTCCAATTTCAAAGGACGTCCGACCAGGCACCCCATATTGCGATCCCACTGTCCAGCCCAACTGCTTGCGGATAATTGGTATGGTGTTCAAGGGGTACTACCAGCGTAGCATTGGATCAGATAAAAGTTCATAAAACTTCATAAAAGCGTAGGCATCAAGACCAATGCTTGTCACTACTGTCTTCCCCCAATAGAACACACAGTCAGTATAGCCGTATCTGGGGAAATTTCAATCTAGACAGAATAATGATGATTGTGTTCTATTTGGGGGAAGACAGTAGTCTCAGTCCTATTACTACTATTCTTTGTTTATGTTGTTCACTAAAGACAAAAAAAAGCAGCTGTTGCACACTGTTTCGTTGGACTGTCACGGGATCATCAGGAGATTGAACGTGAGCGTTTTCTGCGAGTACAAACACTCACTTCTTTTTACATGGGCGAACATGTTCTGCATTCTTGTGCAGTGAATAGCTGAACCCAAGTACACACAGGAGAGCAGAAATGTGTGCATGAGTAGCTAGATCAAGAGGACCGTTCACCACCCAGCTCAGGCGCTCAATCAATAGCATGTATACCATATATGTATTTTATATTTTAGCCTCCGGACGAGTCAGCGAAACTCTGATGAAAGTCTGTCACAGGCCCTCGTTTGTTGTCCTCTTCTCCCTCTCTGCCTATGGTTTACCGGGCAGTTATGCTAGCCGATATATATTGTCACAGAATGATCAGAGCGCAAAAGMGAACAAAAAACAAAAAGAAAATGAATTCGTTTTTTTATCTTCTTCCTTACAWCTCCCCCTGTTCAGAACCTCTTGCGTACAAGGCCGCCCACGTGGATGTAGGTTGAGCGGCGGCTGCCCCCACCCCTGTGTGTCATATCGACCCACTTGCACACAGCCAAAGGGCAAAGAGGCACAGAAAAGGGGAAGGAAACAGCTGAACACAACAAACAGGGGGAAACAAATCCTGGATGACAAGTCCCACATGTAAGCACCGCCCCCACGTCACAGGCCAAACAACGGGACAAGACCAACCAGGATATAAAAACACCTTGCCTGCAAAAAAAGAAATCAATCCATCGCGACTGCCACCGGCTCTCTGTGCTGAAGAGTGTCCAACAAAACATAGAAAAAGACAATCCCAGATGATGATCCCACATAAAAGCACCGCTCCCAAACCTAGGCCGAACAACGGGAAACAACCAACCAGGATGCCAAAAAAAAGGGCCCGACTGACTAGTCCCACATGAAAGCACCGCTACGCATCCCAAATAGCCGAACAACGGGACAAAACCAACCGGGACGCAGACAAGGTTCCAAAACAAATTCTGCCATATCAATAGTATCCCAAAAAAACGGAACCATACAGTAGGTCCGCAAAACGAAATACCCCAACCATGGGGAAGAGTAAAACAGAAAAAAGAGAGAATCGAAATTATTTTCTTCCATAACCAAAGAAGAGCCTGCTAGTACAGGCCCGACGCTCGCCGCATCATCTGCAGACGAATACACACACACAAATATAAAGGGTTGCACAGGTGCCAACCGCCGCCCAATCAGCGAACGGCCTGCCCCTGTGTGTGTATGTGTGTGTGTGCCCGTCTGTGTGTGTGTGTGTGTGTGTGTGTGTGTGTGTGTGTGTGTGTTTTAAGATGGGGTTATATTGCACTTAACCTGTACAACCCAAATCCACGGACAAACTGTGTGTTCCAACAATTTTGTTTCGGGGAAGGGGAGGGAGGGGGGGGGAGGGGGGGTTCGGGAGGCTGGTTGGGGGTTTGAGGGAGAAATTGCAGATGAAATGACAATTATGCAATGAGCCCAGACGTGATGATACTCGTCAACAATGCCAGTCCATATGATTATCAATCTGCTGATGAACGTCAAACAATCGCAAATGTGTCCAGATAGAAATGAGGTGGGAAATCATACACAGACGAAGGAGAAAGAGGGGAGAATAGACAAAGGAGAGAGAAGACAACTGCCCACTTCTGCTTCGGGTCCCTCCTCCTCCTCGCCACCTCATCAATCAATAATCCGAGCACAAATCTGAAGTCCTCTCTCAATGTGCCGCGTGGCACGTCAATCTGTCTACATCAGCGAACTGGAGAATGTCGTCATCAACCAGGTACGTATCTGCGATAACCCACAATCTTGATCTCCTTCTGAAGTGACGAAGAATCAGAACAGCCTCATCAATCACGCAGCCCGCCACGTTACAGGTGGCAGCGGCCACGTAAGCAACGGCTCGTGGCTGCTGCCACATCAGCATGCCAAGACCATCACCAGCCAGCAGCGCTTTGCCATCCTTCTCCTATGCCAGCGTAGAGCCGGCGTTGAGCCAATGTCACAGCGTCACAACGTCGCCACAATGTCAAAGTCAATGCGTACAGCATTGACGCAAGACCGAATGCCTCTCCAGCCAGGAAGTCAACTCTTAAGTAGTGTTGGTGCGGGGTCTGGACCCCGGGTGCTGTAAGCCTGCACCGTCTAGATCTCGATGTGAATGAGGGCCCAGATTGGCCAGAAACTGTATTCCTCCCGCCCTGCATGCTGTCTGGGTACCTGCGCACAACAAGTGAATGTTTCCAACCAAGGGCCTGGGTGCGGTACCTTTGACTCTACAGTTGACTTTGACTCTTGAATTTCCTTTGTGCCGCGTTCGGTCACACARCCACCTCGACAGACTCAAGGCTGGGCGTGTCTCSGTCACACAGCCCAGCACAGACAACTGAGTCTGTGTTTTCCGGGGTCGAAGTTCTGAGCCCCGGACTGCTGCTGAACAGGGTTACTGCATTCCTGCCGACCCAAATTTCGAGTTCCATCGCAGAAACATTTAAGACCCCAACCCTCGTTCATAAGCAGAGACAATATCAAGAGCAGATTCAAGGAGTTCTCTTTTACTAAACCATCTGTCCTCAGATGGTGCTTAACTCTTAAAACGTACCTTGAATTGCTTCTGGGGTCGTCCACGTGCTCTTGAACCCATGTTCTAGAATTCGGTCAACTTCATATCCGCCGTCCATATCTGGCGGAATCATAGATGGTCTATGGGGGAATTCATCTCCTTCTACATAAGGTAGCAACTTGGACGCATGAAAGACGTAATAGGTTTTGAGGTGAGGGGGGATATCAATTCTATAAGACGGACCCTCTGCATCCCCAATTACTTTCAGAACTACCCAGGGTCCAAAATAGACAGGCAGAAGTTTTTGAGACACGTTTTCTTCTAATGAAAACTCTTTAGACTTGACCCAGACCAAATCGCCTTCCTTGAACGTTGATGGTCGGCGATGCTTATTAGCTTGTTCAATCATCCGGTCCTGAGCTTTCATTAGATTCTCTTTTACCTTTTTAACATCTTCTTGAAACAACACTGCGTATTATTGGGTCCCTTGAGGTAACCTAAGGAAGTGGTCCCTTGTCAGTACATCAATGGGACGCTTAGGTTTCCACCCTTTATGCAATGCGTTAGGTGGTCGCCCTGTAGAGGTAAGAACACTACTATTATATGCACTTGCAATCTTAGGTAAGTTCTCATCCCAATCTATTTGATCAGGTCTCACATACATGCGCAGAAGCTGTTGGCACAAATGGTTCATTTGTTCACTCTGTCCATTCGTTTCAGGGTGTCGATCTGACGACATGGTTAGACGTGTACCGTATGCCTCCATCAGCTTTTGCCATGGCATACTTGTAAACCTGGTATCGCGGCCAGATACAATGAATAGAGAAAAACCGTACTCGGTCACCCATCGCATCTAAAACTTCTGGATCACAAGTTCAGTTCTCGCTTTTGCGGGTAAGGGAATAAACATATCATACTTGGAGAAACGATCCACAATCACCATTACTTGACTATTGTCATTCCAACTTTTGGTGAGACTCATGAAATCCATGGAGGTAGATTCACCTGGTTGCTTGGAATTGGTAATGGTATGAGAAGACCAAGTGGATTCTCATGTGAGGGTTTGTTTCTCTGACACACAAGACAGGTACGAACATAGGTTAGTACATCCTCTTTCAATCTCTTCCATTCAAAGTGTTCTCTGACTTCAGCGTAAGTTTTTTTGAAACCAAATGCCCTTCGGCGTCGTGACATTCCCCAATAAGTAGACTTTTGATTTCTTCTTGGTGAGGAATACACAATCGTTATTCAATTTGGTCTAACAAGAAAAGCAAACCATCAGTTACCTTATAGTCGGGAAATAGAGTTGGGTCTTTCGCAAGGACATCCATGATGGGTTTCCATATAGGGTAAGTGGTATAGCCTTGATGAATTTTATCTTTCAGATCATTCCCAACGTCTAGGTAAGAGACAATGGAACCAAAGAAATAACATTTTCTAGACAATGCATCTGCAAACACGTTAGACTTGCCTTTGATAGTGTTTAACTCGAAATCAAAAGTATCAATGAATGCAGACCATCGTACTAGCTTATCAGAAAGTCTCGGTTGTGTCTTTATCCACTTCAGAGTAGAGTGGTATGAATACACAGTAAAGTGTCTCCCTAATAGATAGTGTTTCCATGTGTCTAAAGCATATACTAAAGTATACAATTCCCTTTCATAGGTAGAATTGACAACCTTTTCAGATCACAATCGTGCAGACATAAACTCGATTGGTCTCTAACCATTGTCGTCATTCTGTTGAAGAACTGCGCCAATCCCATACTGACTTGCATCAGTTGTGACGATAAAGGGAAGAGATGGATCAACAATTTTCAGAACAGGGTAGTGAGTCAGAGCATACTTTACCTTTTTGAACGAAGACTCACAATCCTTGTCCCACAACCAGGTAGTTTCGTTCTTTAACAGTCTTCTCATTGGTGCAGCGATCAATGAGAAGTTCCTGACAAACTTCCTATAGTAGCTTTCCAAGCTAAGAAAAGATCGTAACTCAGTTACAGACTTAGGTTGTGGCCARTCTCTAATTGCGGATATTTTCTTTTCTTCTGGCCTGAGGTCATTTTGGTTCACTATGCGTCCTAAGTATAAAACTTTAGACTTAACGAACTCAGACTTCTTTGGGTTTATTTTGGAGTTGCCCTCTCGCAACTTACTTAACGCCAAACGCAGATGTTTCTCGTGTTTTTTTGAAGTTTTACTATACATGAGAATATCATCAAGATAGACTATAACGAACTGATCCAACCATTGACGAAATAATTCATTCATTGACCGTTGGAACGTTGTAGGGGTATTTGTCAATCCGAAGGGCATTACCATAAACTCGTAATGGTCATACTTGGTCCGGAAAGCAGTTTTGTGTTGATCTGCGGGCTCCACCTCGATCTGATGGTACCCAGACTTCAGATCAATTTTACTGAAGTACTTACATCCCTGCAGTTGGTCAAATAAGTGGTTGATGCGAGGAAGCGGTTCGACATTCTTGACGGTGACGACATTCAACCCTCGATAATCAATACACAAACGTAATTCACCTTCCTTTTTTGGCACAAACAAGACAGGTATTCCATAAGGAGATGAACTAGGGCGAATCCATCCCTTATCAGTAAGGTCCTGTAGTTGTTTCTTTAACTCCTTAAGTTCCCTAAAAGACATTCGATAGATAGGGCCCTTGGGAATTTTACTACCCGGGATAATCTCAATGGTGTGCTTTATAGCACGTTCAGTAATTCCGGTAGGTTCCTTCTGCAGATCCTTATATTCAGAGAGAAGACTTTCAATCGTCGGAGGACAGGAAGAAGAAGACTCACCGACTTTCTTTACTAATATCAACATAACTTCCTGTTCCAACTTTTTCTTAGAAACCATCAAACGAAAAACTGGGTAACTCATACAACAAAAAGATAGACTAGAGACAGAGTCAGACTTGTGATATAACTTAATTGGTTTCAATTCAGATTGCGCATCTTTGAGTTGCACAATCTTGTTTTTTAAATCGATGCCCAAGTTCGCTTCCTCGTGCCAGTTCATACCCAGAATGATATCAAAAGGTAGGTTCTGTTCTATGAGGAAGGATAACTCATGCATAATCTTCTTTCCTTCTCTCGTTCGAAACTGACACTTAATACGATCAACACACTGAGAGACAATTATCGTACTCTTGTCTGCTAACATAGACGTTATAGGTCGAGATAAGTCTTTTACCTTCATACCGAGATGCAACTTGCGGATTGCCTTCTCGGAGATGTAGGACCTCGTTGATCCTGGGTCCAACAATGCACCAACTCACGTTCGTGCAATCTCAACATCTGCTAACAACAATTCGCCCTTAGTCTTTGCTTTTCGAGCCCATGAGCTACGTAAGGCTAGCAATTCATTACCTAGCTCATCAAGGGAGTCATCCAGAGAGACAGAATATAAGAAAATGTCAGGGTGATCAGGATGATGGGCTAAGGAAGAATCATCCTCTGTCATATGAGAAGAAGGGTAGGAAGGGGTCGTAGGCGCCTTACCTGTCTGTTCGTTCTTACCCTTAATCTATGTAGGAGCATATGTTACTCAGACACGCCTAGCACAGACAACTGAGTCTGTGTTTTCCAGGGTCGAAGTTCTGAGCCCCGGACTGCTGTTGAACAGGGTTACTGCAATTATGGCATACTTTTTGACAACTTACAAGATTTTTCTCCGTCCCAGGACTTGGGGGGAGTGGGGGGAAAAGCAGAAACTTCAGGCATCTGCAGAAAGTCTGAGAGCTCAACTAAAGTTGAAGAACTGAGTTGAAGAAGAAGAACCCAGTTGAAGGAGAAAAAAATTGAGAGGTGTGACAATTTTTTTACAGAGCTACATGCTACGAGCGCCTCTCTATGACGATATATAAATATGTATATAATATATATAAATAATAAATATGTATATAATATATATAAATACATATATATCATCAAACAGAGCTGCCCGGTAAACCGTTGGCAGAGTTGGAGAAGAGGACAACAAACGAGGGGTTGTGACAAACTGTTTCATCGGAGTTCCACCGACTCATCAGGAGGCTGGTATATACATATCGTAGATGAATTCTTTCGCAGAGCTACGTACTAAGAGCGCCTCTGTGAGAGAGAGCAAGAGAGGGAGAGAATAACAGAACCAAAGGAGGTGCAGCTCTATTTTTTCTTTTTGACTTTTTTGTTGTTGTTTTTTTTATCATTTACAGGTAGACTATTGCCACGGTGGGGCCTGACTCTACAAGCCACATACATCAAGGGAAAGGATATGTCGGTCCCACCTGATCCTCTTTGTTGGACATGGGCAGTCACGACCACTGCTCTTTCACGGATTACCACTCACAAGATCCTCATGCTGAATGGAACCCCACCCCCAGTTTCTCTGTTGCCTCAAGTCTGTCCCACGCCGATGTTTGGCTGCCTACAAACGTAGACAGATGGATATACGACCAAACATCTGCCACGAGACTTGCAAAATTAATACAAAACACAAAACTCATAGATTGAATGCGGTTTGACTCCTACTCATAAAGTCTAGAGCAAACTGTTCAGTCTTTACTTCTAAGTCATTAGAAAAACTCCAATGACATTTGGAAAATAAAAAAGGGGGAAAACGATATTGTATGAGCTCTGGAATCTTATACTCGAATGGAACGCTTACCTCAAAGTTCATTTATAAGCCGTAGAAGTAGCACACTTTGAAGTTTAATGTTCAACATGTGCCCTGATGAGCCGCTCTATTAGAAACAAAAAAAGAGGGGCATTGTCATCATTGCTTGAAAACTTAAAAACTCTAATAGTTTTTCCCGTACAAACTTCTATCCTATCAATCCTTGCCACCTCAATCCATAGGTGAAGTACTTAACCCCATTCAATACGTTAAAAAAACATCACTAAGAAACAAAAACGAAAGGATAATGAAGTCGTTGACCAGGACTACTATAACAATAACAGAGACGAAGGGCTTCGTCAGAGAAGAAGGGGAACAAAGAAACAACGAACAAGACAAGGAGCCCCATGGCTGCATGGCACTGATCGTGGGCCACCTCCCTCCCCATCTCTCTCCATTTTGTGCACACCCAAAAACGAACACGGCGACAATGGCTGATGATAATTGCCACGAAGATCGGAAAAACACGAATGATCGGAAGAAACGTGGGCCGCAACAAGAATTCCGCCTGGGATTGTGCGCCCTCCCCCCCCCCCCCCCCCCCCCCCCCCCCCCCCCTCTCTCTCTCTCTCTCTCTCTCTCTCTCTCTCTCTCTCTCTCTCTCTCTCTCTCTCTTTCTCTCTCTCTCTCTCTCTCTATCTATCTCTTTATCTCTCTCTCTCTAGCCGAGAAGACAAATGGGAAGACAAAAGAACAAAAACAATGAACAGAAAAAGGAGTGGGGCGCAACAGCGTGCCACATGTAAAAAAAAAAGGGTAAGTACATTCATGTCACCTTAGAGTATCGAATGCGCCAAAAAAGCACGTGTTGGCAAAGAGAACCGCCCCGAGTTCGAAAAGGCACCGACGGCCATGGTGTCACACCGGGTGTCATATTTATAGGGGTCGGTCGTGGTGTCAGAGGGGGAAACAAAAAATAAAAGAAAATGCCCAACGGATGCTTTTGGACCGAAATTGCTGATTTCGAGTTTGGGCGTGGTTCTTTGCCGGTGTGAAATTTCTTTGCCTTGGGGTTTCAAAACATGCCGCCTCCACCGTTATTTCAAAAAGAAAAAAAGCACACCACGTGGCACTGTGTTCGAGCAATCTTTCCAGTCTATTACACACATCGAGGCAGCACATTTTGATCGTCTCTCTCTCTCTCTCTCTCTCTCTCTCTCTCTCTCTCTCTCTCTGAATACAATGCCCAAGAAGAGCAAGAAAGAGGAAAAAATGAAAAGCAAGGGAATAGTAAAATCAGTGGGCGCAACAGCACACCACATGGCACATGTCTGTGCGTTTCTCTTGGAGGGGGGCGGGATGGGTGCGAAGTGTGTATGTGTGTGTATGTGTGTGCCTGTGTGTGCGCGCTCTGCAGAAGGGGAAGCATATCGTACATGTGTATGTTTGGGTGAGTAGGCATGTGTGCACGTTTGGTAGTCAGGGTGTGGTAGAGGAGAGGTTGGGTGGCTGACATGGAAGCTGACGGGGGTGCTAATATGTCCCTGCTGACGTGGCATTTCTGGCTTTCCTGAACCCTGGCATTGGGCTTGAGAGAGTGTCCGATCAGGGTATGTTTTTTTTTCCGGTCCCGTCAGAGTTCCATACATCCGACGCCTAACAAAGAAAACACATTAGACAAATTTGAATACTATTCAAGGCAGGCAAACCAACGGTACCCTCGCTCCCGCCGACAACCGCTCCCCTAATTTCGCTAAACGGATTAACTATTATTAATTATTAATTATTAACTACTGTTATGGTCGTTGATGCCATACAAATGAGAGGGAAGGACCCAACTATGAAAATGAACAGGAGAGAGACGACGACTGGGGTTCAGGGTTTAGAGCAGGAGGAGGAACGGGAGGAGGAGAAGTAGGAGCAGGAGGAGGAGGCGTTGGGGGGGAGGCAAGCAGTTTCAAAGACAAGGTTACGAGCATACTCACACTAAGAGTCTCATGCATGTATGTTACCGCCATCAAGATTACTTGCAGACAAGAAGTGCTAGTATGAGCTTGCCCTCAGTCAACTTCCATAAGAGGATCAGGCAAAGCAAACCTTGTGTCACGCCATGGATGCATTTGGACGCAATTACAACTATCCTTGGATGCATTTGAGAGTAGATGTGCGTGAAAATATGTCGAAAAATGGCTAGCCTGCCTGAGGTTACCCTCGGATTACCATACTTAACAGATTTAGGCCCTCGCTCCACCACTCACTCAACGTGGAAAAGACAAGACCAAGTGTAGTATTTGTTCTTATCAGCTCCATATCTGATCTGTGGTCCATCGTGCCACATTAAACGGAAAAAAAGAAAGAAAAAGGAGAAAATGGCGAGTGTATCATCCCAAAGAAAGAAAAAAAGAGAAAATGGCGAGTGTATCATCCCACTTTCTAATTGAATCTACACGCGAGATTCTATAGATCTCTTAAACAGACAAGACACCTTCCCCTCTCCTCCTGTCGCCCTCCTCCGCCCCTCCCTCCTCTCCCTCCTCTCCCTACTCTCCCAACTCTCTCCAAACAGAACGCGCATGGTTCATACTCCTCCACATCCACCAACCCCTGCCCTCCTCGGCTCCTTCCTCCTCTCGTCCCAACTTTTCACGAATAGAAGGGAGAGACGCGTCATCGTGGACCATCCCATAGGGAAAATACGGATTTCTTGCCAGATACAGATATAACATGACATGGCGACCTATCAGTTGTATTCAGGGGAAGAAGGCAACCACCAGATGAGCACGGATGAACATCATGCCCACCAACAAGATAGGATGAGGGAAGAAGGTAGTCACCACATGGGCATCGCAGAACATGAACCGCACCAACAAGATGAGATGTCATCTGTCATCCCAAACTTAGGCTTCTCCTCGCAATAGAGGCCGCCAAAACAACCAGCATACCACCAATGATTGGCTAAACGGACATTATGCATACGCATCGTCTTTATTTTTGCTCACTTTATTTATTGTTTTCTTATCTTCTTTCAGTATCTAGTCTTTATTATCATGTTTTATTGTTTGTTTATTTGACTGTTTATTATACTGTTGTTTTATTATCTTGTTGCTTTGTATTTGTTTTTTTTTTTTTTTTTTTTTTTTTTTTGACCGACTTCATAAATTTTGCATTTTTGGCCGTCGAACTGGAATATCTGCCGTCATTAGAAGTCCAAATTCTCGAAAAAAAAGAAGGGAAAAATAAAGACTCCCGTTAATTGGCATTGTTACCTTGGCGCGCGACATAAGAGTCTGTGCCACGTGTCGACACTCAAAACCTCCTCTCTCCACAAGACCCTAGAAATGCAAGGTGCCTGATAAACCTGAGATGACTTCTTCGTCAAAAAACAGTCCGAACTGTGAAAGGATGGCGGGACGAAAGATGCTCCCTTCAGCAGGAGCACGATGAATGTGGACACTTTCTTTGCCACGACTAGGTTCATCATCTAAAGGCACTATGAACCTCGTTCGAAGGCACATGATTTGATTTCTTTGTTTTCCCAAATCCCACTCTCATCCACTTCAGGAATAAAGCCTCATATTTACCCATATCTTGAGGGAAGCCACCTTTGGATGGGCGGGCAGGCAGCCGCAGCATGTCAAATGACCTTCTGCCACAAATATCTCCCCCCCTCCCACCCCCCATCCCCAAC
>BFEA01000912.1:73096-88843 GCA_003427395.1 Chara braunii | reverse complement strand
CACCACACACACACACACACACACACACACACGCGCACTCACTCACAGATGGCAACGTGCCGCGCGCGGGCGAAGGCGCAGTGGCGGCACCGCACACACGCACACACACACACACGCACGTTCACAAACAAATATTAAAAGGCCCCGGAATATATATATATATATATATATATTTATTTTTATTTTTTTTGATTCCTTGATTTATTCGTTAGGACAAAAAAAAAAAAAAAAAAAAAAAACCTAAAAAAAGAAGAATACAAAGAACTGCCAACAAAAAATCACTCCCCCAAAAAGAATTTTTTTTTTAATTTGTTTTTTGAATTTATCTTCTTCACCTTTTCTGTTTTTTATTTTTTATAATTCTAAAAACTTATCTTTTTCCAAAAAGAAAAAAAGGGTTATAGGGATTAAAAATCCCTACAACCCCATATTTTTTTAATTTTTATTTTTACCCACCATTTAATTCAGGAAAAATATGGTAAATTCGCGTCCGCAGCGCGGACCAGGTCGGCCGCGAACGCGACCGTATATACGGCCGCCATTCGAGCTAGACCCCGTGGACGCGTCTGTGGGTGTTTCATAGCATGAGAGTTGTTGTTCTTTTGCAGAGGCTGGGTATATGATTATGCTCGTGTCTTTTTGGAGCCCCTAATGTGAGGATCATACATTATTATATGAGTTGGACCTGTAATGACTAAGATGTGAAAGGAGGTTGTTTGAGTTGATGTTGGATTCTTTTTGAATTTTTAGGGCTTCGTCACTTCATGGTCAGGTTGGTCGTGAAGTCAAATAATAACACAAGGAGATTATCTTTTAGTATAACAATCGTTTTTTTTTTTTTTTTTTTTTTTTTTTTAAGGGATAAATGCTCCACTCTATTTGCGGGGAACAACACGTACTGGAAACAGGCCCAACGTCCCATATAGAATTATACAAATCATTTGAAATACCAGGGTCATTACCTGGCTTCGGCTAAAAACAATGTAAGAACTATGAGAAAAGTTAAGGAAAATTTAGGAAAAACATAGATAACTGCTGACCTATTGCTAGGCTACTCAGGCAATTACTGAGTCAAGAAGGAAAGCCACAAAAGTCTTTTGAATGCTCAGAACCTTAGTAGATTCTCTAACAAAACCCTCTAATATTCTCTAACTCTGTCTTATTCCCTACCGAGCTCTCCCATGCCTCATGCCCCCACCCTGCTAGGTTATAGGGCAACACGACTCACCCCAGCTCAGCTAGTGTTGTCCCGACAACAATCCTTGGTTTTCCCTTGGAATGCCCGCCCCAAGGCATCACCAGATCTCTCTATCAGGCCTCATGCTCCTGCTATCAACAGGTTATAGGGCAACCCCTTAGCGCCGACCAGCGTCGTTCTGGCATCGAAAAACTGCAGATCCATGAATATAACAGTGTAAAAGAAACCTAAAGTGAGTTGCAAGTACCCAGAATCCTAAAGCATTCTCAAGACCACCAAAAGCAATCGAGAACAACAATTTTTTTTTGACAATCAAGGGAACAATCCTCCCTCTTTCCTCCAACCCCCTACTCTTCTTCATTTCTCGATGAGTCGACCTCCTGCACCATATATCACGGGATGAGAACAGTAGCCGCAACTACATAATGAACACCTTCCTCAACTCTTCCTCCTCTCACGACAAGCTGACCTCCTCCACCCATAGTTCATAAGCGGAGGAAGAGCAGAAATCAGGTGAACTCACAAATCCTCTGCCATCACCCAACAAGTGTAGCCACAAATGGAGCACGACAAAAGTTTTTAAAATACTCAAAGCCCCCAGGGACCGCACACAAAACCCTCTAAAACCATCCCAACCTGTTTTATTCACTATCAAGATCTTCTAGTACTCACACCCTCACCTTGCTAGGTTACAAGGCCATACCCCTCACCCCTGCTCTGGCCGGCGTCGTTCTGACAGTAACCCTTGGTTGTCCCTTGGAATGCCCACCCCAAAGCATCCCCTGATCTCTCTACCAGGCCTCATGGTCCTGCTATCAACGGGTTACGGGGCAACACCCCAGCACCGACCATCGTCGTTCTCGTATCAGACAACCACAATGCCATGAACATAACAACATCAAAACAACCTACATTGCGTTGCTAGGAACCCCAAGAATCTATGAGCATTCTTACAACCACGGGGAGTAACCGAGAGCAACAAACTTGCTTACAAAAGAGTGAAAATCAACGGAGATTATTCGGGAGCCGACATAAACAAAACCACATTACCCTAGTGCTATTCAGCAGACGATCCTATAACTGCCTCAACCCCCCTATCCTAGATGCTAAGCTCCTACCAAGCCTCACATCCTCAACCGTTGAGTTGTAGGGCAACGCGACCCACCCCAACTCTGACCAGCGTCATCCCAACCACAACTCACGGCTAGCCACTGGAATGTCTTCCACCCTCTTCAATTGCCCAGATCCATCTTCCAGGCCTCGAACCCCTACTTCACTCAGATTACAATGCAACGCAACCAAACCCCACTCTTGCCAGCGTCATTCTAGCATCGGTCAGCTATGAACTCGTAGATATGACGGTATTAGCCCGTTGTTAGACGATCTGCGAAACACCACCGCAACCATGACTTTAAGTTGTCTAGCTCCCTTCCCGCACTGGACGTGCTTGACCCACCCAAACCACCTAAGCGATCCCCCTTAACCGTACTCCGACAAGACTCATCACAACGGAGCCACCATCTCTGTTGCTACTATGCCCTAATCCCATCCTACCAGCTAGGCCCATCGCTAGCAAGATGCATCGTATTCCTCCTCATGGTAACTCACCCCTACCTATGTGACCCAGACATGGAGGGGAGAGTTAGTAACATACTTTCACAGTCCCGAATCAGGAACATACTATTGTAATTATCGATTCAAGGATTACTGATTATGAAGGCAAAAGTTTGAAATTACGAACCAAGAGCCGAGAAATATCATTTAACAGAATTTAAAAAATGAAGTCAAGGATCAGGAAGTTACAGGAACAACCACTTAGAAATTGAAATTTTGAAAAAGCAAATTGAAAGAAATTTGAAGTTGATTAAAAATTTCTCAAACAATCTTAGTAACATAATTTGACATTTCATCGTAGTATGAACTTAAAGATAAGATACAATAGAAGTTCAATCGTAAAACCATTTACCGTGAGATGATATGATCTTCAACACTGTATAACAATAGGTGGGACACTATTCATGACAAACACTACATCCCTACATCATTCCACTCTGAGCAAGTAACAAATGACTGGAACCCTCCCTTGCTTGCAAAGCCTCCCTTAACCCACTTTCCCTTTGGCCAGACAGAGAGTTCAACCGTCTCACACACTGTTTTTTGCAATAATGGGCCATCCATCCAAATCCTTTTTGTGGTGGTCATAGGTGTTATTCTAGGTTTCAAAGGGTGAATGCGAGCGCTTGCTGATCTCTCTGAGATACAACTTGCAACATGGAACTTGGCGTGCATCCTGGAAGTTGGAACAAAACTCAGCGCTTGGAACCAAACCCATGATGCCTTGAAAGTCTTGGTGATTCAGGGCACGAAACATGAAACTTTGAATGAAACTTGGAATTTTGAATTGGAACCTGAACTTGGACACACACACACACATAGAGGTCGTGGGCGTAGTCACACTTGTTGATTGTGCTCGTTGTAAAATTACCTGGTGTAGTTGTTGTAGACTAGGACGGAGGAGCCGAGGTGTGCACTAGCTAAATAGGTGAAACGCGGGTGGGTTGGGGTAGGTGGGAAAAAAAAAAAGGCACCAACAATAATAAATGAACGTGATCAACAGGCCTAACCCCGTTCGTACATACATGAGTTATCTAAAGGCCTGAATTTGAATCTCGATGGAGGTAGAAGAGCAACATAATTACACATTCCAGCGACAAAAAAAAAAAGTTCAACAGAGTTCTCAGTCTGCGATTCGCATGTCATTCATTACAAGCAAGGTAACCGGCGTTCGGGACGGGCTGAACGCCCGAACCCGAACGCCCGAACATACGGGACCCCTTGGGGATGCGTTCGGCCGTTCGAGCTGAACGCGGACAAAAAACAAATAAATTCCACCCAATGTGAAAAAAAGAGTATGTTATGAAGAAACATAAAATAAACAACATTTGCTTGAGAATTACATCCAAATTCCTTGTCAATTTTGAAATAAAAATAAAATACAGAAAATAAAATTAATAATAAAAATAACAAAAAATCATAAAAATAAAAAGAGAATTAAAATTAGTGAGTGAGCGAGCATGTTTTCGACATCGCCATCTTTGGTGATTTTTCATGTTTGTTTGGCACAGTCAAATGGCCTGAAAATTTACAGATGTTTACTTCCCGCAATACAAAATCCATTAAAAAAGTTCCCAAAAATACTAAAATTGTTAAGACCTCGCAATAAAGCTAAAAAAAAGTGAAAAGTGAAACAAAAAACAAAACAGTCAGTGGGCGAGCGTGTTTTGACACCGCCATCTTTGGCGATTTTTAATTTTTGTTTGGCTGATCAAAATGACTTCAAAATTGATGGGCACGTAGCCCACATTATAGAGAACTCACATAAAAAAAAGTCAGAAAAAAAACTATTTGTTTGACCCTGAAATAAGTTTTGGCAGGTGCCGAACACCGTCGGGTTCAGACCCCGAACGAGACTCCGACTGCCCGTACGTACGAAGGTCGGCCCGGGGACCTCTGTGCCTATGGGCTGGTGACCTTGATTACAAGAATATTTCCACATAAACATGCTACATAATGTCCGTTGAAATTGGAGGGATCCGGAGAAGATTAGCCTGCCAGGCTGGCCCCACTTCAAAAAAAAAAACAAAAAAAAAAAACATATTGATCACCCAACCTCCTCAAAGTGTAACAACCAGTGCCGTACCCCCGTTCACCATTCACGAGGTCTGTGAATGGAAACCGGTCATCGAGTTCATGGAGTTCACAAAGAGTTGGATCGGTTTTCTTTTTTTTTGGTTGGGGGAGGTGTGTTTTTTTTTTATAGGAGGGTGGGGGTTATCGGACGGTAACCCCCCATTATTTTTTCATTTTTGTTTTTTACGAATATTTGTTTTAATTAAAAATGAAAAAACAAAATACAACTAGCCAAAATAAGCATTTTTGTTTGTTATGTTGTAGGACCAATGTAGGTTATTTCATTTTTTTTTAATTTTTTTAATATCTTCACCCTATGGAGGTTAAGGCTATGTTACCAGTTGTCCGATGGCAGGACGTCCTGGGCGGACAGTAAGGGGGGTCCCGGACGTCCGGGCCCGGACAACTCCATTTTTAGCAATTAAATGCACGAAAAAAAAATTAAAAAAATTCGGTGTGTCGTTAAATTTATTTTTTATTTTAAAATTGACAACGAATTTTTTTTTTTTTTTTGGGAACAACGAATTTCGATATCATCCCAAGGCAAAAGTTGTTCAGTTTATGTTTCTGCATAACATAGTTTTTTGTCAGATTTTTTGGAGGAACTTTTTTTTTTTTTTTTTTTTTTTTTTTTTTCCTTTTGCCGTTCGGGCTCGGACAGTCTGCCAGGGGAGGATGTCCTACCGGTTGTCCGAGCGGACAACCCCGGACGGTCAGGGGGGTCCCGGAAGTCCGATCAGGTAACCTAGGCTTAAGGCGACTGTTGGTGGGTGCCCCCCCCCCCCCCCCCCCCTAAAAAAAAAAAACCACCACTCTTTCGTGGTCTGCCCGTTCACCGTGAACGGCCGTTCATAGGCGCAGGGCCAAATAACCGGCCCTTCACCTTCACGGTGACGATACTGGTAATAACAGCGATGAACAACTGCTCTGGCATGAGGAGGGAAAGAAGAGCTTGCAGCCACCTGAGAATGGTAAGGGGGGGAAAGAGACAAATGATAGATGATGACAGGTCCTGCACCAGCGGCTTGCACAACAGGCTGAGCATGGGCACGAGAAGTGTGTCCACCACCAGAAGCTGAGGGGTAAGATGGACAAACGCTCGAGAGGAGAAGAGGTGCAAGGGGGGTGACATTTGAAACTCACAGAGCAAAAACTTAGAAAAAGACAATGTTGTTGATTTGCAGCTGAAATGAAATAGATTGGTAATAATCCACAACATCAATGAATTGATGAACCAGAATCAATGTTTGAATCCTCCCCTTACTGTTAGCCACCCAAAAAGTCCACCATAGCCATCCTACGCCACCCTATAATACTTGGATGGGCCGGTGGCTATGGCAGACCATCGTTCCGATATTTAAAGGAAAGCACAATGCTACAGTACCTCTCCCACTATGGCTGCCATGCCACACTCTATTCCCAGACTCTTCCTTGCCACCATAGCACGCTCTACCCCCGGAGTCTTCCTTGTAAGTATCACCCGACTTGGGTTCTTCCAGGTGCAGCGTCAACCAAGAAGATGAAGATGTAGACCACCATAGTCAAGGCAAACTCCCTCCTTTTCTCTCCTCCTTCGTCTTCGTCCTTCTTCTTCTTCCTCACTCCATAGCCATGTCTCCCTCCACCTCCGCCTTGGTTACCTTCACCGTAGCCAAGTCATCCTCCTCCCATGCCTTGGTCGCTCCTGCATAGCCATATCTTCCTCCCCTTGGCAGAACACAACAATCTCTGCAAATCAGTCTAACACCCAACAATACTCAGAAAACAACACATTTCTGTCTGCAATTTTGCAGGTCATTACAAATTGATTTTTTGACCATTTCCTCAGACTTGCACAAACTCATAAGGTGGTTGAACCTGGACAATCGGCCCAAAACTCAATTGACCGACGAACCAAACTATCAATCACTCAACCAACCAACCGTTCAATCAACCAACCAATAAATAAATTAACCATCCAATCAACCAACCAACCAATCAGTCCATACATCTATCACACACACACACACACACACACACACACACACACACACACACACACACACACACACACACACACACAATCAGTTTTATGGTTGTCTGTTTTCCTTCTGTTGTTTATCCTCCCTCTGATTTTTTCGAAGTATTTTTGCTTACGAAACTGAGCACCCTTAAGTAGTGCCAAACAGTCAGTGGTTCCTCTTTTGGAGTGCCTACTGCACTTTTAGGGGGGCTGCTCAGTTGAGGATGTCTGTGTTGCCTTTGAGTGATGACGGATGCTCGTCGGAGTGACTCCCAGGCTCAGTGGGTGGTGGGAACCAACAATCTGCGGGGTTCAATCGTGATGTGAGTAGGTCATGTGCTGCTTTGCTCCGTATTGGATGTGTGGACTGCCTCGTCTGCGCTCTGTCATTGCCTTGCTGCCTGTCCCGCTTGCTTCGCATGTGGTTCTTTGCAGGTTGATGTGTTCACTGTGTGGTGTGGCCGTGTTGTTTGTGTTGCCTTTGCGCTTCGCTGCTCCGCTGCCTTGCTGCTCATCCGCTGGCCGTGCCTTCCATGTCCTTTGCTTGTGCGCCTTGTAGTTCACTTGCCTTGTAGGTGGTGCCTTGTGCTCCACCGCATGGTAACTGTGCTACTGTACCGCTAACATTGTTGTCCCCTGCTGTTTGGTTGCCTTGCTTCACAGCGTGGTTGCCGCAGTGCTTGTCCTGCGTGCCGTGTCGTTCCTTGCAGTCGTTTTTGGCCTTGTGCAGCCGTGCTGCCTCTACTGTGTTGCCTGGTGCTCTGCAGGGTTGCTTCCCGCTGCTATGTTCCGTTTGCGGGACAATCTGCCTTCAACAAGGGTCAAAGGGTTCATGACCCAAAACATCCAATACGAAAACTCCGCAGATTGTCGAGGGTTCAACCTCCTGATGAGTCGGTGCAAGTTACCATGCAACTCCGACGAAACAGTCTATCATCATCCGTGTTTGTTTATTTTTTTCGCTCTCCGTTTTCCAAACTTGGTATCGCTATTTCGTGCCTTTTTCACTTGTTGCTTTATGTTGGTTGCCTGCCCACCCTCCTCCCCCATGTCCTCCACCCTTTGTGACTTGTAGCCTCTTTTTGTCCCGTGCTTTGTTACCTAACCATCATTCACCTCACCGTGTTTTGCCTTAATGGCCTCTGCATCGTGATATTCCATGAGCATCTCAGCTGGGCGCATGATGACACCTCACCTTCTAATGAGCCTTGACGGGAGCAAGTGCTAAAAAGCGTGTGAAGGGATGTGTCATCCCTCCTCTATTGGTCATGATGCTTATGCCATCGTTGCTCCCCACTCTTCCTCTCTCCTCCGCCATCTTCTCTTCTATTGGCCTTTGGACTTATTCGTAGGTATTCATGGTATGCGGCATGAGCCAGACCGACGAACCGGGGAACGAGGTTCAACATTAGGTGAGTGAATCAATCACGAGGTTCCCGTGTATCGGGTTGCTTTGTTATATTACTTTACACACACATGCGGACCACAATGGTCTTGATCGCAATGCAGGGGTAGACTCCACCTACCGACCTCATCACCTGATTCAACCCTCATGTGGATGCGTACACCACTTCCCATGGCTGCATACATGACCCTTACGCTTACCAACGATGACCTTTGATTAACACATGTCCCTCTAGTTCCGTACTGCTTGCCCGTACTGTATGCTTCTTA
Organism: Chara braunii; assembly: GCA_003427395.1. Classification (NCBI taxonomy): domain Eukaryota; kingdom Viridiplantae; phylum Streptophyta; class Charophyceae; order Charales; family Characeae; genus Chara; species Chara braunii. The sequence goes on along the minus strand of BFEA01000912.1, from coordinate 80,279 downwards.
GATGCGATTAAGGCCTGTGTGGTTTTGCATGGAGTATGCACTTGTTGCTTTGTTGGCGTAAGTTGTGTATGTGTTTGTTTGTGTGAGTATGCGAAGTCAGGGGCACCTGGCCGGATGGCCTACTGCCCTAGGATACTAGTCCATCCGGCCCTTCCTTATGGAGGGATAGGGGAGGGACACACAGACACAATCAATTTTATGTTTGTCTGATTTCCTTTTGTTATTTATCCTCCCTCTGAGTTTTTTCAAGTATTTTTGCTTACCAAACTGGGCACCCTTAAGTAGTGTCAAGCAGTCGGTGGTTCCTCTTTTGGAGTGCCTACTGCACTCTTAGGGGGGATGCTCAGTTCCGGATGTCTGTGTTGCCTGTGAGTGATGACAGATGCTCGTCGGAGTGACTCCCTGGTGCAGTGGGTGATGGGAACCAACAGTTTGCGGGGTTCAATCGTGATGTGAGAAGGTCATGTGCTGCTTTGCTCCGTGTTGGATGTGTGGAATGCCTCGTCTGCGCTTTGTCGTTGCCTTGCTGCCTATCCTGCTTGCTTCGCATGTGGTTCTTTGCAGGCTGATGTGTTCACTGTGTGGTCTGGCCGTGTTGTTGGTGTTGCCTTTGCGCTTCAATGCTCCGCTGCCTTGTTGCTCATCAGCTGGTCGTGCCTTCCATGTCCTTTGCTTGCGCACCTTGTAGTTCACTTGCCTTGTAGGTGGTGCCTTGTGTTCCACTTCATGGTAACTGTGCTACTCTACCGCTAGCATTATTGTCCCCTGCTGTGTGGTTGCCTTGCTTCACAGCGTGGTTGCCGCAGTGCTTATCCTGCGCGTTGTGTCGTTCCTTGCAGTCGTTTTTGGCGTTGTGCAGCTGTTTTGCCTCTACTACGTTGCCTGGTGCTCCGCAGGGTTGCTGCCCGCTGCTATGTTTCGTTTGCAGGACAGTCTGCCTTCAACAAGGTTCAAAGGGTTCATGACCGAAACCATCCAATACGAAAACTCCGCAGATTGTCGAGGGTTCAGCCTCCTGATGAGTCGGTGCAACTCCGACGAAACAGTCTGTCATTAACCGTGTTTGTTTATTTTTTTCGCTCTCCGTTTTTCCAAACTTGGTATCGCTACTTCTTGCCTTTTTCACTTGTTGCTTTGTGTTGGTTGCCTGCTCACCCTCCTCCCGCATGTCCTCCGCCCTTTGTGACTTGTCACCTCTTGTTGTCCCGTGCATTGTTACCTAGCCATCACTCACCTCACCGTGTTTTGCCTTAATGGCCTCTGCATCGTGATATTCCATGAGCATCTTAGCTGAGCGCACGATGACACCTCACCTTCTAATGGGCCTTGACGGGAGCAAGGGCTAAAAAGCGTGTGAAGGGATGTGTCATCCCTCCTCTATTGGTCATGATGCTTATGCCATCGTTGCTCCCCACTCTTCCTCTCTCCTCCTCCATCTTCTCTTCTATTGGCCTTTGGACTTATTTGTGGGTATTGATGGTATGCGGCGTGGGACAGACCGATGAACCGGGGAACGCGGTCCAGCATTAGGTGAGTGAATCAATCACGAGGTTCCCGTGTATCGGGTTGCTTTGTTATATTACTTTACACACACATGCGGACCACAATGGTCTTGATCGCAATGCAAGGGTAGACTCCACTTGCCGACCTCATCGCCTGATTCAACCCTCATGTGGATGCGTACACCACTTCGCATGGCTGCATACATGACCCTTACACTTACCATTGTTACCAACGATGACCTTTGATTAACACATGTCCCTCTAGTTCCGTACTGCTTGCCCGACGTGCTGAATGCTTCTTAGATGCGATAAAAGGCCTGTGTGGTTTTGCATGGAGTATGCACTTGTTGCTTTGTTGGCGTAAGTTGTGTATGTGTTTGTTTGTGTGAGTATGCGAAGTCCAGGGGCACGTCGCCGAATGGCCCAGTGCCCTAGGACACTAGTCCACCCGGCCCTTCCTCATGAACAGCCATTTCGTCAAAACGGACATATTATATTTTTTGAACGAAATCAAAACTGACTTTTTTTGCGAAAATCTGGTCAGAATTTTTTGCTCCTGGGGGTCCGGCGTTCCCAAGACGCCGGACCCCCTACATGTATCTGGTCTCAGCTTGAGACCAGATACCAATTTTTTTTATTTTTTTATTTTTATTATTTTTTTGTATCTGGTCTCAACCGTAGACCAGATACATGTAGAAGGTCCGGCGTTTTGGGAACTCCGGACCCCCCAAGAGCCAAAAATTCCGACCGGATTTTGGCAAAAAAAGTCAGTTTTGATTTCGTTCAAAAAATATAATATGTCCGTTTTGAAGAAATGGCTATTCATGGAGGGATAGGGGGCGGACACATACACACAATCAATTTAATGTTTGTCTGATTTCCTTTTGTTGTTTATCCTTCCTCTGATTTTTTCCAAGTATTTTTGCTTAGCAAACTGAGCACCGTCGAAGAGGCACGGCGACTTCGTGAGGAGGTACAAGATTTGCAGGAGCGTCGCCAATGTGCTCAAACGGAGGTAGACATGCTCAAGGAAAGGCGTGCCAAGGCTGAGGCACAACGTATGGAAGCGGAGGCGGAATTGGCGAGGTTACGAGAGCAGATGGGGAAGTTCTCCACTGATGGCGCTGGTGTGGGAACTCCCCAAGTTGTTCGCACGAACCTCAAAGAAAAGATGGATGACGCTGCGAAAACGGGTTTTCGTACGGGGAGGCGTGGACGTGTGAAGATGACTGCAGGGAGATTGCTGAGGGATGACAGTGCCAGAAAGGCTAATGACAGATATGTTTTCGTGGAGGATGAGAGGAAGCGGCTCAAGGCGCTTAAGAAGGGAGGACTGGAGCCTCTCTGCAAGGAAGCTGGGATCAAATGTAAGACGGTGGAAATTATGGTCGATGAATTGGCCGAACTTAATGCAGAGAAGCGTTTTGGGGGGAGTTGTAGCTCTGATGACAGAACGGATCCGGATCAGGATCATGGTAAGTCCACTTCGGATGATAGCAATGTCGCTGTTGTCGAGGAAGTCCCATCGGATTTCACTTGATGGGACTTCTGAAACGCGGCGCTGTGGGGTCTTGCTAACTCTTGTCGTATTAATAGATCTTCCTCTACTTCTGCTCTCAATGATGCGGCGTGGAATTCTCTTTTTCAAGTGGTTGTGCTGGTTCTGATTCTGCGGGGTTTAATCCCATGGGCTGAGAAATTCCGATCTTATTTTTTGTCCATGGTCAATGGTGACGGTGATCTTTTTCGATGCAAAGGTCCACTTGTCTACGTCTTGTTGTCTCCTTGGCAAAAGCATGTCTATGTGGGATCGACTGGTCGGGCGCTCGATATTAGGTGGGGTGAGTACGTCTATCGTACCTGCAGTAATTTTGTTGTAGAACGTGGGGAGAGGAATCATGCGCTTTACAATTGGTTTCGACGATGTGGCCCGGAACACTATGTGACGCTTCCTTTGTTTCGCTGTGAATCTTCTGATCTTCTCGCCTTGGAACGATTTGTCATCCGTAGATTCAATCCTTTTCTCAACAGTAGGGGGAAACCCGTACGACGAACGTGTCCAAGACCAGACAAACGAGAACGAGCTAAACAGAGGAGGAGGAAACTCCAACTTATTGTGCAAGTGGCTGAGGACCTGAGTAATAATCATGCTTGTTGTTCGCATTTATCCTTTGTGACCGGTGAGGGGGTTCGATCGGCTAGCTTGCTTGGTCTACTTGAGGACGCTAGGTTAAAGGGACGTAAGAACCTTACCGTACGGTGTGTTGGTAGGGAGGTACTCACTGACAAATGGAAAATTGTAAAAAAATGTTTTGGTGGGTCGGTTGTTGAGACTGTATTTGGGGTTGATGCGTTGAAGAGGTGCCGTGGTTTGCTGAAGGACGGGACCACTCTACAATTCCGTTCTATTTTGTATTTCTGCTCCACCATGCTTTGTCTGAAGCCGACTTTGCTTGGTTTTCTGACGGAACCCGGGACACGTGTTTGTCTCCTTGGTTGGGAGTTGGACAAGCTGGTTGGACTCTACTCGGCGATTCGGTGTTTTAAGGAGAAACCAACTCGCTATCAGTTACGTTGCTTGGTGTCTGGGGCAATCAGGCGGCAGTTCGGAATTAGCGTTCCCACTCGTCTTGCTGTTCGCATAACTTATGATGTTTGTCTCAGCAAATGTGCGATTAGGAAGATGTGTTGCGATGTCTTGCGTCAAATGGATGTTCCATATTGCATGCGTGAGATGATGGCTCGTAGGCTAAGAGTGGTGTGGATAGAGAATCAAAGTGTGGGCGATATCTTGTTCAATTTTCATGATGCGTCTAGACAAAGTGAGCACCATTGTGACTGTGCTGGATACGAACAGATGTTTGGACGTGTTCATGAGCATGTTTGTTTTAGGCTAGCATCTGCTGATTTCATACCACCTTTTCTGCGAAACTCTCGAAACATTCCACGTCCTTCTCGTGCTACCTCTCGCCGGAATCTGGCTCGGCAGATAGTTGCTTCTTTTGATCTTGTGCCGCCACTTCCTAATTTAAATCTGGAGTCTATAGGGAATGGCTCACTCGATTCTTGCTTCAACAATACTACAGTGCACTACGACAGTGCTTCTGGGGTAGAATGTGTCCTCAAATGGAAAATGATGTTCGGGGACTTGGTGCGAGTTCCCATTGATCACAACGCTGGTGACACGTTGGTGTGTTGCCCGATGGTCTAGAGGAAGAGTATGGAAGCCTTGTTTCTGAAAAACTCTGGCTTTGTACTTTGTCACAACGAAAAGGCGATTATCGAGACATGTGCGGCTCGTTTCCGTGACGAAGGTTTTGAACGATTGGGTAAGTGGAACGTGGCTGGGACTTTGGGACAGGCGTATTCGGTACCCAAGCACAAGGATATTGCAAAGTGGCTCCCGATCTGTCCCACCTATTCGGAGTGTGGGGTACGGGCAAGTAAGAGGGCGGCACAAGGCATTAATCAGTTACGGTGGGAATTACCTTCGGCCACTAACTTCAATCTCAAAAGTATGGCGGAGCTGGCTTCCACGGTTGGGAAAGTCAATAAGGGGTTGAAGAAGGGTGAGTGTTTTTCAAGTGTGGCATTTGATATAAAAGAGATGTTAACAGCCATTTCGTCAAAACTGACATATTATATTTTTTGAACGAAATCAAAACTGACTTTTTTTGCCAAAATCCGGTCGAAATTTTTTGCTCCGGACGCCCCTGGTCTATGGTTGAGACCAGATACTTTTTTTTTTTTTTTTTTTTTTTTTTTTTGGATCTGGTCTCAACCATAGACCAGGGGGGTCCGGCGTTTTGGGAACGCCGGACCCCCATGAGCAAAAAATTCCGACTGGATTTTGGCAAAAAAAGTCAGTTTTGATTTCGTTCAAAAAATATAATATGTTCTGGTCTCAACCATAGACCAGGGGGGTCCGGCGTTTTGGGAACGCCGGACCCCCATGAGCAAAAAATTCCGACTGGATTTTGGCAAAAAAAGTCAGTTTTGATTTCGTTCAAAAAATATAATACGTCAGTTTTGACGAAATGGCTGTTTGTTCTGTAACTTACCGCACAATACTATTGTGAAAGCGGTTTGCTGGGTTGTAGATTTCTGGGCGATTCGGGGATGTAAGGGAGTTTTGGTCAAACAGAGGGCAAAAGGGGCTAAATTGAGATTTGGGGGCGCGCAACTCGGATGGAAGTCGATTTCATTGGGTGTTCTCGTTGATTTTGTCAGATTCGACCTTGATTGTACCTTCTTCAAAGCCTGTGGGCAAATGCTGCAGCAGAAAGTCGGGATTCCGATGGGTAAGTCGTCCAGTCCGGCACTGGCATGCTTCATGTGTACCTATAACGAGTTCCGGTTCCTCTTGTCTCTTGGATGTAACAGCAAGCTAGGTTGTGGCATACGAATGGTCGATGATGTTTCTGTCTTTGTGCGGTACAAGGATGGTGACCCAGAGTCTTTGGCAGTAGCTCAGTCCATTTTGAGCAGGTTTCGTTATTGTTACGACTCAAATCTCGTGTTGGAACTTACAAGTGACAGCGATTGCTGGGATTTCGTGGGGTGTGTGGTGAAAGTCCTTGATTGGCCGTGGGGTATCCAGTGTATCGCTTTACATAAGAATCAAAGGTTTTTTGGTGAGGATAAGTTGCGTTTCCAGAATCTGCAGGATTTCAACTCTTTTTCTTGCAAGGAACAGAAAATGGCGGTGATTGGATCCTGCCTGCACAGGGCAAAGGCTTACACCACGATGGCAGGTATGGAGGTGGCTTTTCTCCTTACACTCAAAATTGAGCTCAGGAAAAGGAGCTTTCCGGATGCCTACTTTGATAATACCTTGCAGAATTTTTCAAGGAAATTCAGGGGCATTTGGGATGAATGGGTCACTTGCCTGACAGGGTGGGGAGATCTTTTTCTGAAGTAGCTGGACTAAGTTCCTAGTACCAGTAGAAAAGACCGGGTGACTCATGGGGAAGAGGAGGGTTACCTGTTTGATTTTAGTCGACCCACTGTTGGGTCTGTGAAATCCGTGTTTTGTAGATGACAGGCTTTGTAGGTCATTTAGTTGTATAGAGCATGGTAGTGTTGACCCGCGGTCTTAGTGGGGGTACTTGGGCTTACGACTCATTTTGGTTTTTTTCGTTTTTTCTTAATTGTACGATCAAAATTTTCTGAAACGCACTGGGGGTTTGCAGTGACTGAACGAGGTAGTGTTTTCGCAGGTGGCTATAGGAGGTGGCGGTATCTTGGTCCTGTTTCTTTCTTTTCTGTCTGAATCAGGGGTTGCTTGGGGTTATGTTCGGGTACCTTTTCTGCAATTGTGGTCAGGTGACTAGCGGAGGAGCATTCAGCAATACCCTGTTTTCTTTTTTTGGCCTCTGAGCTGGTATAACAACCATTTCGTCAAAACGGACATATTATATTTTTTGAATGAAATCAAAACTGACTTTTTTTGCCAAAATCCGGTCAGAATTTTTTGCTCCTGGGGGTCTGGGACCCCCTATATGTATCTGGTCTATGGTTGAGACCAGATACAGATACATGTAGGGGGTCCGGCATTCTGGGCACGCCAGACCCCCAGGAGCAAATAATTCCGACCGGATTTTGGCAAAAAAAGTCAGTTCTGATTTCGTTCAAAAAATATAATATGTCCGTTTTGACGAAATGGCTGTTGTATTTTCGTC
>BFEA01000912.1:31821-60858 GCA_003427395.1 Chara braunii | reverse complement strand
AGAGAGAGAGAGAGAGAGAGAGAGAGAGAGAGAGAGAGACAGACAGAGAGAGAGACAGAGAGAGAGAGAGAGAGAGAGAGAGAGAGAGAGAGAGATTGGTTGATTAAACTTGATTTGCTTTTTCTGGTGGTTTATTTTTGTCAAGTCTTGGGCATAGGATTTTTTATGTCTCATTCTCAAACAGGACCGCTGAACTTTTTGTAATGGATGCCAGCATTGCCAGGCCCAATTTCTGGCACTGAAATGTAAGGGACGCCTTGTTAGAAAAACAAAAAAAAAAGGAAAAAAAAAAAAGGACAACACGCTCGCAGTTAGAAAAAAGAACAATCATCCCTAGCATCTGTTCGGGTTGTTTCACAAAAAAAAAAAAAGAGAAAAGAACAATCCGTGTCCCCCTTGGCTTTCATAAACCAGGAAGTGAATCTTGTAGGCCAGGTCCTGTCCTCCTTTTTCTTTTTTTTTTTTTAACATTCGACCCGTAGCAGCCACAACCGTGTCCACGAGAGAACACAGAAGCTGCACCCGTTCTTCGGGACATCCGTTAACATTGGAACGATACAGAGAAGAGTAGCATGGCCCCTGCGCAAGGATGACTCGCATAAATAGAGAAGCTGCACCGGCTACAGTAGGGGACAGCTGGTAGCATCAGATGCCTATCGCCGATCAGGGGATCCAGTGGCCTAATCTCTAGGTGGCAGGCACAAAGCTTGCCCAGGAAGGTACGTGAGGCCATGGGGATTGACCATCAACCGCCATTTGGTCAAAATGGACATCTTTTATTTTTTGAACGAAATTGAAACGGAGTTTTTTGGCCCAAAACTCGTCAAAATTTGTTGTTCCTGAGGGTGGCTGGACCCCTGTCGTACAGCCAGGGGGTCCAGCATTTGTAAAACGCTGGACCCTCAGGAACAGCAAATTTTGACGAGTTTTGGGCCAAAAAACTTAGTTTCAATTACGTTCAAAAAATAAAAAATGTCCATTTTGACACGACCTCCTGAATGCCACTTGCGTGCCTTACCAACTGAGCTAGGCCTCTGGATCCAGGTCCTGTCCTTTGGGTACAAGAACACAAAGAAAGGGAAAAAAAAAACGCAAACCCAAACTAAGGGTGAGAGACATTTGGAATGAAGACAAGAAGGACTGGGTCGACAGTCTAAAGTTCTAAGACAGAAATTGTTAAACCACCAGTACTTGGCCCAGCTATCGGCCGCGGAAAAAAATAGAGTAGAAACTTTCTAGTTGGATGAATTTGGGCGCTCCTGTAGTGGCCCGTACGTTTACTAAAATTGCGTAGCGTTAACGGGCACGACTTTAGGAAGTTCTGGTGGTTTAAGAGTAAGAGAAGCGCAACCCAAACTTCAGAAACTAATTCAGGCTATCCCTGAAGGCTGGGTGCGGATCATGCAGACAGAATCAATACCAGTGGATGGATTATGGGGAAGGAAACTCAACGAAAAGGGAGGTCATGACTTCTGGCAGATCGAGGGCCCGGCTTTGGATGGAGCTTTGGAAGCAATAGCATGGCATGTGGCGGCAGACTCAACTTTCACAAAAGAGATTTATCCAGGGGCATCAGGTAAGTTGGACTCAATGGGAGGGGGATTGAAGAAATTGCAGTAACTGTTCGGACCTTAGTACGGCGACAGGGCAAACAATCAACTCAGTCTAAGACCTTGTTAATAGTGGAGGGTAGAACCAGTGATTTCACTTTGCACCCACCCGTCTGCAAAAGGTTGGTGCAATAATCAGAATCATTATGGCAAGTTGATTTCTTTGGAGGAGTATAAACCCCAAGTAGGCACTGGACTTCTTAGGAGGAAAGTTAAAAAGCAACCATAGGGGGTGCGCTAGGAGCATTGACGTAAGGATGGGATGGGAGGTGGTCCCATATTCCAGGACACCCACGGCCTACTGCTCCAGGTGATCACTGTGTACTCAGTGACTGGCCTCTACAACACCATGGACTTTTTTAATAAGAAAAAAAAAAAAAAAGCAACCCTATACTACGGTAGTGAAGAGACGGTCTGAGCAAGGCATGCGGGTACCTGTGTTGAAACAATCCAGACTCTATGGGTTGAGTTGAAAGGTCTTCCTTCTCAGAAGTTGGCCAGTACGCTTTGGTTACAGGTCATTCAGGCTACAGCATCAGCCGACGACCAGCCGTCTGGTTAGTGGCAAAAGGTATGGAAATCTCTACTACCTGCACTAGGTGCAAATGGGGATGGGAGACTACGAGTCTACGAGACACCTAGGCTGACCTGTCCTGCCTCACAGCGTATCTGGGACTGGTGGATTCAACACTGGGACAAGATTACGGGAAACAAGTTTGAGTGGACAGATGCCGTGGATTTTGACAGGATGTGTGAAATCCAATGGTAAGAGTGAATGGAAGTATGTGGCACATGTGATCAGAGCTCTGATAATGAAGATGATCTGGGACGATGGGAACAATCAATTGTTCCGCCGCCAATTCATGTCTGATATTCAAGTCAAGAAGCGGATTGCTTCAGACATTAGAGGAACGATCTATTGTGGTTGGCAAAGGCGAACGACACGAGGAATGAATCGGCGGAAAGTGGTTCTGGGATAGTACTTGGGGACGAGACTCCGGTCTGTCTAAAATAAACAACAGGCCCGGGGGTAATGTCTCCTTCTGCCCTTGGTTACTGGCCACGTTTGCTCATGGGGAACGAATTAGTACCCCACCTTGAACTGAGGACTCCTTTCCCCCGTCCTGGCTTAGGGTAGGACCCCACAGGATGGTGACAAACGGTTTCAGAAGTCTTCTACTTCCAGCCGACTGCCCACCGCCAACGGAGATGATGAAACAGAGGGGACCCCACCGCCACCGCGAAATGTTGCTTTTGCTTCAGAGGCGGTCGCCGGAAAAGGAAATTCTGGGGCAGTTTTCCTTTTTGGGAAAGGTCGGGCCCTGGAAGACCATTCCAGGTCCCTTGCCATTGGTTGTAATGTAAGGGCTGCGACTTCCGTCCGCATGTGCCGGAGTACGCACCCGGGAGGTTACCGTAGGTAAACGGACCAACTTTTGGAAAACGGGAATTCAGGGCCACGTAGGAATAAGGGGGCCGCGGACCAAGTGGAAACGATCGGCCTATGACTTTTTGCCGTATGTGGGGTCTGGGAAGCTGCCTCCGAACTTCCGAAACCTTTTGCCGCCGTCCTGTGGGGTCCTACCCTTAGTCATAGGTTATGCAGAGCAGCTTGAAGTTCTGTCTTCTCTTGTTCTGAATTCAGGAATGGAGGTTAAAGTTGTGAAAGGATATGTTAACTTGGCTGACTCAACAGAGATGTATAGATGTAGACTCACGGTTAGGCCCGGCTATCCAAGGGTGTGTTTATCCTTTTATCGAGAGAGATTGTTACTTTTGTGGGGAGCTGTTTGTTGGATTAGGGATGAGTTTGGGGGCGCTGGATCTGGGTAATGGCCCCAGTCTGCCGGTAGAATTGTGAGGTCCCCGGGGCCAAGTCCCACTAGCAGCTTTGAGCTGCCTCAACGCCTGAATCTGGACGTTTTTGCGGAGATGTGCAGAAATGGTGTTGAGTTTCCTGAACTGCACTTCTCCACAAACACATCCATATTCAGGCGTTGAGGAAGGTCCACGCTGCTAGTGGGACTTGGCCCCCGGCCTCAACTTATCTTTTGGCAAAGAATTAGCCTTTTAATTAAAAAAAAAAAAAAAAAAAAAAAAAAAAACAGGAAAAAGAGAAACGTCCCTCCTTTCGCGGTGCAGGGAAGGGGTAGCCGTCTACACAAAACCAGTAGAACTTTCACTGCAGCCGTTGGCGGACGTGGCGTCGCGGCATTTCCACGAAAAGACTGGAGAAAACATCTCGCCGTCCCCTACTCTTTCTCCAGAACACTGGGATCTCAAACTACAGGTGGTGAAGGACCGCAGTGTGGTAGTTGGATCAGACCCTCGGGGACCAAGTTGCACCGTCCTCCATCCGTCAACATTTGAATGACTCTGGACATCATTCATCCAGATGCATTGAAAATCTTGGCGGATGGATATCGAGCAGTGGACTGAAATCTCCCCCTGAATACAACGCACGGTCATTATTGCCGAATCCGGTGCATCTTTCGGTCTAAATTCAGCTATAATAACCGTACGTTGTATTCGGGGGAAGATTTTACGCCGTTAGGGCCCCAGTTGCAACATTCGCAATAGAACAAGACATTGGGCCTCGCCCCACGGCACACGGAAACGAAAACGAAACGAATGCATCTGCCCACGAAAGATGGCAAAATACACTCGTTACTATTTATAGCTAAACGATGAATCTGGCCATTTCCTGCAGGAAGATGCACTCGTTTCGTTTTTCGTTTCGTGTGCGGCTACGCCCATTGAATGCTGCATTCCATGCCTGCCCATCCCTCGTCACCACGATGAGGGACTGGTCCAGCCTTGCTCTTGCACCACTGCTGTGGTGCCAACCTACCCCGTTGGCTACCGTCTTCCCCCGAACACAACGCACCCTCATTTTGGCTGTATCTGGCCGGAAATATAACTCGTATACATTCATTTTTAGGGTGCGTTATGTTCGGGGGAAGACGGTAGGGAGAGATCCGGGTTGGTTGTACATAAACCAGCCAGAAGATGAGATAGATGCATACTACCAGGAAAATGAGATAGATGAGAGAAGAATATAGCTTTCTTCAAAAAAAAAAAAAAAAAAAAAAAAAAAAAAAAGACGGATGGCGCATGTTGCAACTTCAGTCTTCCCTCGAACATAACACACCCTGATAATGAAATCTTTTTTTTTTTTTTTTTTGGTGTGCACTGTGCAGAAAGTCTCGGACTAAACCTGCCCCTAGCTTCTTTTTTTTTTTTGCGCATGTTGCAACTGCAGTCTTCCCTCGAACATAACGAACCCTGATAATGAGCTCTTTTTTTTTGTTTTTGGTGTGCAGAAAATCTCGGACTAACCTGCCCGTAGCTTTTTTTTTTTTTTTTTTTTTTTTTTTTTTTTCTCTTCTCCTTTTTTTTTTTTTTTTTTTTTTTTTTTTTTTTTTTTTTTTTTTTTTTTTGGTGCCCATCGCTTCTGAGAGAATGGAACTGCGACCAACTGATTATTCCACGTCCTTTTCCCAAAAAATAAAAATAAAAATCCTTGCCCATGCTTTCAGGATTGGTACCAGATTGACTTGCCTGAGGGAGAAAGCCCATTTCCCAGCAGGTGCTGCTACGCAGGAACAGGGGCTGACTTCACTGGCCAGCATTCTACATGCATTTGGGCGACCTTCTTGACCAGGAGCATTTGAACGAGTAGGATACACTTTGAATGCCTCCAAATACATGTAGAGTGTTGGGTAGTGGAGTGAGGCCCAGAGACTACCCTCTTCCCTCAAGACAACGCACCCTCATTTTGCCTGACTGTAACGAAGGGGAAAGTTAGCTTGTTTATGCTCATTATCAGGGGCCAGGTCCCACTAGCAACAACGATTGGATTGAACGCCTGAATCTAGACCTGTTCGTGAACAGGTGCAGAAATTCGAGATTGAACTGCTTTTCTGCATCCTGATTACACCACGTCCAGATTCAGGAGCTCAATCCAATTATCCTCTTTGCTAATGGGACCTCGCCCCAGGGTGCGTTATGTTCGGTGGAAGACCGTCCATGAGAAAAAAAAAAGAGAAAAGTTCGGCGCAGTCAGGGATTGAGTTTGTAATTGCACTTGAGGCAAAAGGGCCGGTAATGCTGAATGTATGTGACCTACGTTTCGGGTCCGGTGGGGTCGCGTGGGGGTGTGTTGTATTCGCGGGATTGCCTGAAGTGCAATTACAAACTGTTTTCATGACTGCGCCGAAGTTATCCCCAAAAAAAAGGAAAGAAAGAAAAGGATTCAGGAAGACTGAATACCCCACATTGAATTGTGCCCTCTGAGATATCTGCCCATGGGTTTGACTCTCAAAGAAAGAAAAATTATGATGAATGACTGTCTGACAATTCGAAGAGACATCAGAGAAAAAAAAAAAGCTTCTATCCTTGGCACCCTGCCAGTTCTTAAAAAGAAAAAAAAAAGAAAAAAAAAAAAGGTATTTGAACTGGAAGGAAGGGTGTCACAACTGCCTTCTCATTTTCCTCTTTCTTTTACTGCTTTTTCTTGTCCCAAAAAAGGACAAAATGTAGAAGAATGCAGTGTTGTACCCCCGTTCACCTTTCACGGGGTCTGTGGACGGAAACCGGTCATGTAGTTCACAGAGTTCATGCAGTTCGATTGGTTTTTTTTTTTGCTGGGGGGCGGGTTTTTTTTTTTTTTATCGGAGGGTGGGGGTCATGGGAGGGTAACCCCCCACATTTTTTCCAATTTATTTTTTCACGAATAATACTTTTTTTTTAATTAAAAACGAAAAAAAAATGCAAACAGCCAAAATAAGCATTTTCTTTGGTTATTTTGTAGGTTTTTTCGATTTTCTTTTATTTTGTAGGTTATTTCGTGGTGCAATAAAGCACCAACCTCAACGGGGTCCGTCTCACACAGAGAGAGAGAGAGAGAGAGAGAGAGAGAGAGAGAGAGAGAGAGAGAGAGAGAGAGAGAGAGAGAGAGAGAGATTTTTTTTTCCCCGCTTCTCCTATCTGCCCGGGCCCTGCGGGCCTGCACCAACCCCCACCCACGCCCAACACAAAGAAAAGGCAGCAGCAGCTGGCGAGAAAAAGGGTTGCAAAGCAGATAGTGCAACCGATTAATAACGCAAAACGCCTGGCGGATAAGTGGAGAACGATTCTCTTGGAAAGACAAGCAACAAGCAACGCGCAGGCTATGGCGAGGAAGAGGAGGAGTATGAACGCGGCGTTTCGCGATGGTACGGAAGGGAGCAGGCGGGGCGGAGCCGGTTCAGCAGGGCAGGTAGAGGCGGTATGCATATCGCCCGGCCTCGGAGTGCTTAGGCGTCGAGGTACGAAAGCAAAACCGGGAAAGTGACGATTGCCAGGAACGTTACCACTTCCTCCACCTCATGCTGCTCCTCTTCCAAGTCCCAGTCGGCGAAGAAATCCATGCTGCCCTACAGCTCACCCAACCCTTCGCCATCGCGAAAACCGGAAGCCCCGTTTGCTGTCAGAACCATTAACCGCATGGTGATCTGATGAATAGCACCCCCTGCGTTATGTTCTGATATAGTCACGATGTGTGCTCAAGAATTGCAGCCTTCCGATACAAGCTATTGCTCCTGTTCACCTATTTAAATTTTAAACACATCTATCCTACGGCCAGAAAAAGGACACACAAAGGAAAAAAGAAGAAAAAAGAAAAAGAAAAAGGAAAAAAGGAAAAAAGGAAAAAAGGAAGAAAGAGAAGGAAACCAGAAGAACGAAAAAAGAAAAAAAGGAAAAAAGGAAAAAAGGAAAAAAGGAAAAAAGCTAAAAAAGAAAAAAACGACAGGAGTGAAGAAAAGAAAAGAAAAGAAAAATGAAAAGTCGATAGGGCCATAAAACTAAGTCTAAACCACGGCGTACTCACGATACAACGCGCCCACGTATCTCCCCAGTCCCCGACCTTATTCGTCACGGCCTGAGAGCGGGCTGCTCTCGAAAACCTCAGTTAGTCGGTTCTCATTGCCCGGGGGTAAAATTCATGAAGCCGGGGCTGTGCTACTCCTACCACTCCTACGGTACGAAAAAAGAAAAACAAAAAGAAAAAAAGAAGAAAAAAGAAAAAAGAAAAAGAAAAAAAAGAAAAAAGAAAAAAGAAAAAAAGGACAAAAGAAAAAGAGAAAAGAAACAAGAAAAAAGAAAAAAAGGGAAAAAAGAAAAAGAAAAAATGGAAAAAGGGGGGGAAGAAAACAAATAGAAGGAAACAAGGAGAAGAAAGAAAAAAAAGGGGGAAGCAGAGAGAGAGAGAGAGAGAGAGAGAGAGAGAGAGAGAGAGAGAGAGAGAGAGAGAGAGGAATGCATGCGCTCGGTCGTAGAATCGTTCAGCTTCATGAGTCCGCACCTCCAGCTCCTATTGCTTTTCTCTTCTCTCCTGTATGTGTGTGTGTGTGTGTGTGTGTGTGTGTGTGTGTGCGCGTGTGCCAGGGAGGAG
Organism: Chara braunii; assembly: GCA_003427395.1. Taxonomy (NCBI): domain Eukaryota; kingdom Viridiplantae; phylum Streptophyta; class Charophyceae; order Charales; family Characeae; genus Chara; species Chara braunii. The sequence goes on along the minus strand of BFEA01000912.1, from coordinate 52,812 downwards.
AGGGGGAATCCCTCCCCCACCAATCAATCAATCAATCAATCAATCAATCAATCAATCAATCAATCAATCAAAAAAACAATCAATCAATGAATATTTATTTATTTTTCTATTTTTTTAAATATTTTTGCTACTTACCAAAAACCACCCCCCAAAATTTCAATTTTTTTCTTTTTTTTTTTGCAGGCCGTTAGAGGCTGACGTGCGCAGGCCGCACGAGCGCGCCGATTTCTCGTGCACGCCCCAGCCTGGCTGTGGCACGGCCGCGCGGCCTCGGCCGCAAGATCCGTGGCCTTGGGTTCCACATAGCTGCTCTGCCATCTCAGCAAACGACAGCCAACAGAACACAACAGCTCGACAGACAGCGAACGGGTCAGGAAACAGGTCACAGACCACCGCCATCACCCTCACCAGAGACCACGCTGGCAACCCACGGCAAACAGCCACCAAACTTGGCTTAGTCCCCGGAGGGGCCACCATGGCAACTCCAGCAGGGGCTGAAACAAATGACCACGCTGGCAACCCACGGCAAACAGCCATCAAGGATCCTGGGTCGGGGTCATACAGGTCATCAGACCTTTGTGCAATCGAAGGTGCGGAAAAAATGTCTCTCGAGACATCTATAACGACCATACCCATCACATATCCAGACCACTTATGAGGTGGGAAGCCACTCTGGCAGAGACAACGGCCATCAGCATCAACATGGGGAGAGGCCTTCCCCCGCATTGCATGGCCAGACAGACGATCCAACTGCAGTACCGTCATCAGCAGGCATCGAGACACCGGTAGGGGTGATGCCAGGATACGTGGAATATTGTTAGCCAAAATCAAGGAGGTGATACATCCACCAGCTGTGCCAACACCGCCTCGGCCCCAACAGGGGGAGGCTCCCCAGGTCAGACCCCCGCAGCTTGGCCCACCCTCCAACGGTCTAGGCCAGGCAAGCCTCAAGAAACAAGCAAGACATGAGAAACAGGATAAACAAGAAAGGTCTGCAACCATCCAACATGGTACACAGAACACCACGGCCCTGGGCGGTGACCAACGACTCCACACACAACCATCCCACACACGGTGTCGCCCGGTGAGCCCCCCAACAGCCGGGCCGCGCAGATAAGGTTCTTATCGAGTCGGCGGCCCCCTGCGTTAGGCCCCGAGAACCCCTTGCCGACCGATCTCGCCCCTCAAAGCTCGGGCATCCTTTCGGCGGGCGTAGTCTCACAGGTTCGACTGACAGATTTGAACGAACAAGCCCCCTAAGAGTCGCGTGGGGGCAAGTCGAGCTGCAAGACTGGACTCGGACTTCCGCAGCGGGTCCGTAAAAGGCACACCTAGGGAACGTCGGTGTCCGTCCCTCGTCTTCCTTCTCGTTCTCTCTCTCTCTCTCTCTCTCTCTCTCTCTCTCTCTCTCTCTCTCTCTCTCTCTCTCTCTCTCTTTTCTCTCTTCCTCTCCCTCTCCCTTCCCCTCACTCTCTCTCTCTTTCTCTCTGGGTGCCTGCCTTGAATCCTAAGGCTTGAGGAACTCACGTCAGCCTTCACAATGCTCAGGGCAATCCAGAAGGGCAGAGGGGAAATAAAGAAAAATGCAGAAAAATTCAGGAACCCCGACGCGTCGCACACATGAGTTTGGACAGCCGTCACGTTTGATCCGAAGAGCAGAAGAACACGCGTTAGCGCTCACAGAGGAGGATGTGATCTCCCACCCAGAGTTCAATGCTCAGAGCAATAGGAAGCGAGAAGGAAAAATAAGAAATTTTCGGAAACCAAGCCACTTTGCACATACAAGCTCGGGCAGTTGTCCCCTCAAATCCAAGGAGCTGACGAGTGCACGTGAGAGCTCACAAGGACAATCGTAATCTATCAGCACTCAGAGCTATAAGAAGCGAGATTAGAAAATTCGGCAAGCAAACCACTTTGCACATACACGCTGGGACTTTTGTCACATCGAATCCAGAGTTTGGCGCTCAGGAATATAAGAAAAGAGATGAGAAAATTCGGAAACCGAACCACTTCGCACATACAAGCTCGGACTGTTGTCACCTCGAATCCGAAGAGCTGGAGGATCCTCGTCAGCGCTCACAAGAGACAGCGCAATCTCGCATCCAGAGCTCGGCGCTCAGAGATGTATGAAGTAAGAAGCCCCCAAAAGGATGACCAAGCCGTATCCCCCAATGAAGGTCGTATCTTCGAGACGAAAGCGGCAGAGCAGCTCGTTGTTCGCCAAACAAGTTTCAACGTCAAAATAGTTGTCCCATCTTCGTTTAATGAGTCAGGTTCCTGCTCGTGGCTCGCTAGCCCCTCGCGGCGGCCAGGTAGAGAGTCCTTAAGCGCGGAGCTGCTAGCGCTCTTCCACCCGGCTCTGCCTCTTATCCGCCCGCGCTCGCCTGCTTGGGCTCCCGCCTCCTCGCTTCCCTTCAAGCTCCGTGAGCACGGCCCCTCTCTATGTGCGATGACTGCTTAAAGCCCTTCCGTTCCTTCGTGCGCGCGTCGTCGCTCGCCCCTTTTCCGAGCGTCTCAACCGTCGCGTCCCTCCTCTTCCTCCTCTCTCTCTCTTATACTTCCCCTTTCCTCTCTCGCTCTCTCCTCTTCAGCTGGTAGGCTAACACGAGCTCTCAAGAGCTCCGATCCCGAAGGAGGAAGCTCCTCTCGTACCTTCTCCTCCTCAGGTCGGGTTGCTAGCTCGCGGACGGCGCTGCTCGACACTTGCCCGTACGCGACCTGCGCTCGGACTCCCAATGCCTTTCCACTTAACGCCCCCGAATGCGCAAAAGCCACTCTATGCGCTCCAATTGGGTCCCCCGTCTCTCTCAATCTCTTTTCTCGTTCCCTCTTTCTGTCTCTCTCTCTCTCTCTTCTCTTCTCTCTCTCTCTCTCTCTCTCTCTCTCTCTCTCTCTCTCTCTCTCTCTCTCTCTCTCTCTCTCTCTCTCTCTCTCTCTGCTTCCACTCGCGCGATGGAATGCGCCGTGCGCAGCTGGCCCGCCTACGTGCGCCTCGGTTGGCAGCCCCCTTCCTCTCTCTCTCTCTCTCTCTCTCTCTCGGTCTTCACTCGCGCGATGGAATGCGCTGTACGCGGGTGGCCCGCCTATGTGCGCTTCTGTTCGCAACCCCCTTTCTCTCTCTCTCCCTCTCGGAGTCTCGGACGGTCATTAGCTCGACCTCGAGCGCTAGCGAGAACTATCTGGCTACTAGCGCTCGCATCCGCGTACACCCCCTACTCCGCTCGTGGTACGTCATTTGGCAACGTACGTACTGATCGATCCGTGCGCCTCTGTACCTTCTCTCTGTCTTCTCGCTAATGTGCGTGCTGACCTCTCCCTGACGGGCAACCGTTCTTCCCGAGCGTCGAAGCTCCTTCGTTCCCTCTCTCTCCATCTCTCTCTCGTGCGTTCGCAACCTCCGTTCCCTCTCTCTGTCTTCTTGCTAGCATGCTTGCGCAGCCGAGCTCCCCCCGACGGGCAGTCTCCCGTTCTCGGTTCTCGCCGCCTGTACTCCAAGCCCCTACTCGTGCGCAACGTGCGTGCACCGCCTTCGGGCGCCGAAAAAAGACCCCCTCCCCGCGTGTTCAACTGACCGATTTGTCCTTTATTTATACTTTCCTCTTTCCCCTCACAACAGGTGCTTGGCTCGATCTCCAGGTTATCCCTGAGTGTGAGGTTTTTGAGAGACTTCACTAGCTCTCTGTTCCCCAATCAGATCCTTCCTCTAGCTAGCCTTAGGATCGGGCCTACCTTCGCTCGCACAGTCCCCCGCTCTCGCTGCTTATCTCTCCGACTCGGATTCTTGCCGCTCCCACCTTCGCCATTTCCCCCATAAAAAGGCTCCGCAAGATTCCCGCTTTCGCCACTCTAATCCGCCTCCCTCCTCCTTCGCCAATCATATTCCTACTTTTGCTACTCTTCGGATCGAGCTCGCTTTCTTGCGCATCCTCCCTCGATCCTCCTTGCTTACCTCCTTCGTCTTCAATCGGCCCACCTCCTTCTCCTAGTCTGGATCCCTCTCATCTCCCAACGGTTGAAGGGAACACTCCAAGAACTCAACCGTTAGAACCCAACCGTTTTGTTTCACAGGCAAGCTAGACCGCTATGCGCCTCCCCCCCTACTCAGTTGGCAGTTGAGGACCAAATTTTGCCGTTGCCCCGCACCTGTAGGAACACGAGCCCCTCCAGCGCAGACCCTCAACCAATTCTCCTTCCTCAGCGAAAGCTGAGTAATCTCGTATTTCGAACGGAGCATGATTATTCGGCAGGGATCGTCCTCTCGCGATATCTCTCTCGATCCCCGTTTCCGTTCTCTCCCCCAATCCCCTTCGAGCACCTCTCGAGCCTTCAGTCCCGGCGCAAATTGCAAAATTTTCCCCGAATCCCTCCTTTGCATTCTTGAATAAGCTCCCGACAGTCGTGGGGTAGTTAAACCCTTCGTCCACACCACATCCTGACTCCCCGCGTTCCCGCCCTCGTCTCCAAGCTCTGCTACCTGCAGTCTGCATCCTCTGTTCCCCTTTCGCCTGCGTGCATCCGAAGTCGCTCCCTCCCTCATTTCCCTTTCGCCGTCAAAGGCGAGCCTGCGTCCGGGTCAACAAGTCAATTTTTCTTTGCAACCGTTGCCACCCGAGCGACACAGTATAGGAAGTGCAAGGGATCGCGCCCAGCTGTTCTTTGGCCCAGACGTCAGGCCTGATTACTTTCCCCATGCCCCTGTCGCTTCCTTCAATTCGACCAGCTCACTCGTGTGGGGTCACCAGTCCCTTACTAATAGCAGCCTATTAGCAAGCGTCCAATTACTATCTTATGGAGCAAATTCTTGCCCTTGCCTCGCAGTGTGGCATCTTGCCTCAAATCGATCCCCGTGTTAAGAAGCCGACCTCGATTGCTGCCGGCTGGTGACATCCTGCCTGGCCGAGCAGTTCCGAACCTCCTTCTCCTCACATTTGGGCGCACTGAGACCCCACTACAGGTACCGATCACAGGTTTGCGTCTTATCTGGCCAAATCCTACAGTTGTGCTCAGCGAGAGGACACGTTTCACTCCATCCCCCATCTCTCCATGGACCACCCTTTTCCTGGTGTGAGCACCAGCTCCTCCCCAAAACTTGCTGCCAGTTCCAAGAATCGCCATGAGGCCCCTCCCTCACATTGTTGTAGGCGCTCCCTGGTGCGCTCGCAGTATCAGAATCGCGTCAGCCGTCAAGGCGTCTCACCCGATCTCCCGGTACCGCAGACCAAGCTAGGCACGAGCAGACCCCGCCACGTGCACCTGCAGTTGTCCGATGGTCATTCATAACCGAGGTCCCGGACCTTCACCGACCGCCCATTTTTTATCTGATCAAGACCCATCCCGATGTACATCGTCCGCCCCGCATTTTCAGATTTCTACACCGAAAACTCCAATCTTTTATGATCCGCCTGATCCCGCTCGCGACCAAGGTTTGAACCGTCACTCCAGCCAATCGAAGGGTTAGTATGAAGACCCGGACGCCCGAGGACATCCATGAATACCATACCCACATGCACGCATACGCCAAAACCAAGCAAAAACAGCAAAAAAAAAAGAAAGAATGTTTTTCATTTTAAAGGAAAAAGTCTTCGGCTGGTAGGCAGCCATTCGACAACCAGCCCACACCCCATTTCTCGCCGTCCCCGGCGAGCAGCTCTGTAGCCCTTCTTTTAGCCTCTCCCCATTACCTAATAGTTTCCTTGGAAATGTATCTTCCCTTTTCCCGGGGCTTGGTTCATCCCATCCCCCCGGTTAGATTACGGTCACCCTTCCTTCCCTACTAGTCTTAACCACATCACCTCGTTACGGCACCCCCCACCTCCCACCTTGGGAATTATGGTACATGACACACGACGCACCCCTCCCCGGGACACTGGTCGTTTCTAACTATGGTACAATATCTCCTTTGGGATTACGAATCGTTGCTCCCCTGATACATGTTTCTCTTACTATGGTACATTCTCCCTTTCGGATCCGTGTCCCCTCTAACCATGGTACGCCACATGTCTCTCTAACTATGGTTCATCATTCTCTCTTCTCTCCCCACGCGACTCTATCCCCGTCTCCGTCTCCTCATCCTCTTCTCGCGCCTCTCTCTCTTTCGTTTTCTCTCCTCTCTCTCCCGTTTGATTCTCAAGGCTTTCCTTGAGGCGTTCCTTCTCTCTCTTAGCCTGCGTTTTCCTAACCGGTCGGTATCACTGTCATCCTCTCTAGGTCGATTGCTCCCTTCCCTCTCTGTCCCGGCTCCTCCTCTAGGGTTTCTCGCAATCGGAAGAGTTTATGGCGAGCTCCCGCGATAGGGTCTCGTAGCTTAGTCCTGTTTAATTTGGCGAGCATGTAATCCCCCCCATCCAATCTCTTTAGGACTCTATAGGACCCCATCCATCGGTTAGCTAATTTCCGGCTCCACGTCTTCTCTAACGACGAATCGTACATTAAGACTAGGTCGTTAATCCCTATCGGCGTTCGTCGGATCCGCAGATTTTTGTCCCGCCTATCTTTCCCTTTCATCCTTTCTTTCTCGACGTTTCCTCCCGCCTCGGTTAGTCCGGTATCCAAATTATCGGCTATTTACTGTATCCGTGCCTCCAACAGTTTACTCCTAGTCATGTTGGTTTTTTCACGAGACAATCGTCCAAGTGTCGGTGTGGAACTCGATGGGTAGTGGACAATGCCTGCCGATTCAAAGGGTGTAAGGGGGGTACCCCGTACTTGATTTTATCGTGATGTTATCGGCCCAAACTGCGTACCGCAAAAATTTCGGCCATTGTTCCGCACGGCCCTTGCACCATTTTGCCAAGGTGTCTACAAGTGTCTGGTGCCCTCTCTCAACCAGAGCGTTGCTTTGGGGGTGACAGACGGTCGTATAAGCTGCCATGATCCCCACCTTCTCCAGCAAAGCCTTGACCTTTTGGCTTAAGAATTCCGCTCCCTTGTCCATGATAACCTTCCCGACACACCCATACCACGCGATGTATTGAAAAGAGAAACTCACTTACTTCCTCGACCATTTTTTTCTTAATGGCCTTAGCTTCCACGAATCGTCGCGGGCGTTGATGATGTACCGAAGCCCGCCGACTCCTTTAGGCATGGTTAATGGGTCTATATGGACTTTCTCGCCAGGAACCGTAGGTAGCGATGGAACTAACGGTTCCTTGTAACGAACCGTCGCCCTCTTTTGGCAAATCTCACAGGTTGAACTGTACTTCTCAACCTCTTTGTATTGCCCATCCCACCAATAAAGTCTACGGACTTTATCAAAGGTCCCTTTTACTCCTCTATGCCCTCCAACGACTCCGTCATGTAACTCCTCTATGACCACCTTCTTCTCCTCGGGGTCGCAAAGGACTCTCATGGGAATAGCAAACTTGGTAGGCCTCTTAAAGAGTTGTCCTCCTCGTAGGCAATACCCGAGAGCCTCCCTCTTAATCACTTCGGTGCCTTTCCCTCTTCCGGCTAGGTATAACCCCATATCGCGGTACTTCATGTCGTAAAGGTTCGCCAGGAACGTTTCCGGTCTTCTACCTTTCTCCCGGATGGTCACTCTCACTCGCGCCTCGTTAGAGGTTACTTGTATCATTTCTCCCTCGAACATCGCCACTCTCGCTTCCTCGGGAGTCGGGACAGTCCATCGGCAACCTTATTTTTGGCCCCGGAGATCCTATCGACCTTATAATCGTAGAGTCTAATATGGATCATCCACCTAGCAATAGTTGGGTCGGTTAGCGATAAGTCCTTTTGAAGGACAGCCGCTACCGCGGTTGGATCCACTCTCAGGAGGAATGGTCTCCCGTAGATGTAGTGGCGGAAGGTCTTTAGGCAGTGCAAGCAGGGTTCAAGGTTCGACTCTCAAATCGAAGGGGTCTCTCTTTCCCATTTTGTTTTTTATGCGACAGTAGTCCCCCTACGGAACAAGGTTCAGCGTCATTAGAAACTATGAAGGGGCAGTTCTCCTCGTCCTCAAAGAAAGGGACCCCTAGGACCTGCCCACCTTCGCAGAATTCATCTTCAAGGACCTCCATGGTCGCGACTTGCTCGTCTCCCCAAATCCATCCCTCCGATTTCCTAAGCAGTCGTCTAAGGGGTTCCGCTTTCTCACTGTAGGCCTTTATAAAGATCCGACAGTAGCCCACCACCCCTAGAAATTGCCTAACTTCCGTTATTGACTTGAGCCGCGATGGCCAGGTCATAAACTTCTCTAATTTCCCAGGATCGGGCCTCCGCCCATCTTTATTGCAGATGAAGCCTAATATTTTGATTGAAGACACGCCCCAGCGGCTCTTAGTCCCACTCACCGTAAGGTTGGCGTCGTCCAATTTCACAAGGACATCCCTGACATCTCTCATGTGGTCTACCACGAACTTTCTCACCCCGGGAAAGACCTCCGTCTCATCCCGCTCGACTGACCCTTTTATTGGGAAGTCATCTAGGAAAACCTCCACCTTCTCTGGTATGAACTCCTTGAGGACCGCAATTATGGCCCTTTGGAACACTGCCATGCCGTTCGTCCACCCCATCGGTACCACCATCATCTGGACCAGCCCTAGAGGCGTATGCATGGCGGTCATGTGCCTATCTCGGTAGTCCAAGGTGATCTCATCATACCTCGAGAAGAGGTCGCAAATCGAGTAGATTCGACCCGCCGCTCCTTGCGCGAGCAGATCCGCTTCAGGTATGGACCCTACGTCCCTTATGGTCATGGCGTTGGTTCTTTGGAGATTCTGGATCCACCTCAACTTGTTGCTCCCTCCCTTCCTCAGAAAGAACTATTTGTTGGAGTACGCACTCTCGCAAGGTTCTGCGACGAAAGTCCTTATCTTCTCTTTAATAAAGGTCACTATCTCCTTTTGAGCATACTTCCACCGGGGTCTATCTTTCCAAGGTACGTGAGGAATCGTATGGATCCGGGCGGGCTTAGCGTACCTCGGGTCGATCCTCCCCCTTTCCGAGTCATCAAAGGCTATGGCCTTATCGCAGCCCCTAAAGGTCATAGCTACGAATTCCTTCTCTTCCTCTGTGAGGTTTTTATCCCCTATATCCATCTTGACCAACCTATCGACCGTAATTCTTTGTCATTCAGTCTCCTTCCTTTTTGGGATGATATCGGCGATCTCCTCCTCCGATATCGTAGTTTCCCCCGTTCTATCCCAGCTGACCGCGACGGGTTTCACTTTTTCCGCCACAGTTTTATGCTTCTTGATTCCGCCCGCTAGGGGGATTCCCCCAAAAAACTCAATCTCACACATCCACTGAACTCCTCCTCGTCCTCCTTCTCGTACCCTATCCCGTTGATCACAACCCTGCCCCCGACATCCTCGACCTCTAATCGGTCCCCTGGGGTTCCTTATCCGTAAAGAGCGCTTTCTCCAAACGGACTTGGCATACCCTCGAATGGTTCCCCTTCCGTCTAGGAATGTTGGTCCGGTTCCGCCCATCTTGCGCGTCCACGATCTTGAGGACCACCCGGATTCCATCCGGACTTTGGATTGAGAGGGTCTGACTTCCGTCAGGTAAGTCAACCGTGGTAGCGTGAACCGCGCTCAGCCAGGTTCTACCGAGGATTAACTCGGAGGAACACTCTTTCACCGAAAATATTGGGACCGAGGCCTCGACGCCCGCGACCTCGATCACGGGGTTGTGACACACCTTTTCTGCCGGTTGAAGCTTGTTATCGGCTACGACCATCGACATCAATATTCCCCTATCTATTTCCAAGCCTAGCTCCCGGGCGATGGAGTCTCTACATACCGTGGACTCGGACCCATTGTCTACTAGAACCCTCATCTTCTTCCCACTCACCGCCGTGTGGAGCTGGCCGCTCCCTAATACATAGAACCTTTTGACCTCATCCCCCGAGAAGAAGTTCGCCGACAGCTCCTCCATGGTAATTCGGGAGGACTGTACTTCTTCCTTGGCTGGACCATCCCCCGACATCGTGGGTCCTCCAGCAAGCAGGACTCTTACTTTCTTCGTGATGCTTAGGAGTTCTTCCCTAGGGCTTTTGCTAGCTGCTAGGTATTCCAGAAGCGTGCACTGCATAGGCTGCATCAGGGTTCTCCTAAGGGGAGCCACTGTGTCTATCTCATCCAAGGTGCATTTCTTCCTAGGTGATTTGGGTGAAGTGGGTTCCTCCTTCTTTTTTTCCGTAACTTTGGCATCGGCCATTGGTTGGTCGTCGTCGCCGCTCCTTCCTCCCCCATCTTCCGCCACGTTCTTTTTGCTTTTAGATGTCTCGACCCCAACCTGGGTTCTTACCCTTAGGCAAGGCCCCTCTTCTTCAGGCTGGGTCTCAACGAACTTGATGCTGGACACCTAGGGTTCCCTAATGGATACACCTCCTGGTTATTCCGTCATTTGGACATGGAACGAGTTGGAGGTGCCCCCAATCTCAGGTTTCTTTCCCAGCCTCGCCTCCTGGAGAGCTATCCTCTTGTCCACGTTCACCTTCATTGATGGATAGAAGAAGACTGTCTCTCCATCATCTCCCCACACAACCCATTTGTTTTCATTTAGCTTGACCACCCCCAACCTCAAGGCCTCGGTGAGATGAGGACAGTCCCTTTTGATGTGACTTTCTTCGTTGCAGTAAACACACCCGCTTCGAGCTTGCGGGTTGTTGGGGCGCAGTCCTCCTTGCGTCGTAGCGGCTATAGGCACAGGAGTAGCCGGCGGCGGTGGCGCAGGTGGTGGCGGAGCCCTAACCTCAGGTCGTGCCCCAACGGCCCTCACTTGAGGCGTGTCTCCCCACCTTCCATCCCTAACGTCCTTCCAATGGGAATTCCCCCAATCGGGGCCTCGGTTTCCCCCTATCTCTCAGGCATTTCTCCAGCCTCCTTGGTTTCCTAGCTCGCTTCTCCATCCCGTTTGCCGTTCTCCCCATCGGGGACCAGGTGGACCAGGTGGACCAGGGGGTGGTCTGTCATTCCCCCGAGGGCCATCGTTCCGTGTGTTGTGCATATTACGGAGCGCCATGTCGAGGGTTTCTTTCATGTATTCCCTCACGTCCACTCCTCCTCCCGTGAAGACTACCTCGACGACCTTCTCGAAATTGGCCGAGTCTCTTGGGGCTTTTTCAAGGACTTCCTTCGTTTTCTCCTCGGGTAGGTGCAACATAAACATTACGCAACTATCCACCCTGACAACATCCCTCTATCCACTAGGGCTTGGGACAAGTGCTTGAACCTCCGAGTGAAGGCCACCAGGCTCTTCCGTTCCCCCCTCGTAACCCGACGCAAGCCCTCTACGGTGGGGATTAAATCATCACACACGAAAGTCCGTAATAGACTGCTTTTGAACGTCCTCCACCGCCCATCTGCCGGCTAGAAAGCCCTAATTGCTGGGTCTAATTCCGAGTCCAAGTGATGGATGAAGTGATTTATCCACTCTTTCTCGGAGAACCTCTTTCGGTAAGCATAACTCTCCCATTTCTCGACGAACCTCGTCACATCACGTTCGTCGAAGAGAAGTGCCTCCAAGCCTAGGTTGACGTCGTAGTAAGGGACTCGTTGGTCGTCATAACGGCGAAAATAGGGTCCCTCCATAAGACCGTCAATCACCGGATTGTACGGCTTGTACCAAGAGGGATCCGGCTCCTTGATCTACGGTCGGGGTCTCGGGGCCCCCCATGGTTCTTTCCCGTAGCGTCCTCTCTCATTCGGCCATTCGGTTTCCCAACGTGCAGGGTCCTGCCCCCTAAAACCTCTCCAGGCGTCCACCCCCGGACTTCTCTCCATTACCTCTCCGGGAGCCCATGCAGCATCCGATTCCCTCTCGGCCCACCTTCGTGGCCTACTGCCAGCTTCCTCCGACCTCTCATCTCTTAGGTCCCTTCTATTCGGACCCCTTTCTTCTTCTCTCCTAGGTGGCCGGTACCCTGGCCTATCTCTTGGAAATTTCGGAGCTTCTCCCATCCTTGCTTCAACGTCCACTAGATCCGCCCATCGAGGCTCTACTGGGAGCCCCCTCGAGGCTTCGGCCACCCCTTCTCTCACTGGCACCCGCGACTCTACCTCCCTATGTACTCGCACCTCCGAGCTAGCTCTTTGTTCCTCCGAGGTTTGCCTTTCCCCTGAAGCCGCTTCTGGGCCCCTCTCGGCCCTACTTATCGACTTTGTGCCCTCAGTCATTTCTTCCGTCACCCTACGTAGCTTAGCTCCCGACTCAGGGTTCTTCTCAACACCCCTTCTTACAGTTGTTTCTAGTGGACGAGAGAGCCCAGCGTCCACCATACTCTCCATGCACCATATTGTTACCCTCTAATTGTTCTCCTCACTATCGTCACTCCCTTCCGAATCGTCTTATTTCCCTAAGTCTTCCTCCCCTTTACTTGATTCCTGGATCGCACTATCTTCTTCCGACTCCTCGCTAGTCACAGTCCACCAAGAATCCCTTACTCGTTTTTCTTCACAGGCTGCTAAGGCTAGGTTGGCGATTTCTAGGTCGGAAATCCACCTTACCCCCTCTTGAGAGCACCGCCTGATCAGGACCCTATCCACCCCTCCGGGTTGTCCTCGAAACAGGGGTTTGATGAATTCTCCCACGAGCGCCCACCACTCGAAGTCTGTGTCTTCTCGCGATTCCCTACACTGGGTGAACAGTTCGTGGCCCCTTTCTTAGCCTAATGGGAATTTCTCTATCACCTGTCCCCTATTTCGGATCCTCCTTACGGCTGCGTCGTCAGCTTAGAGTAGACGGTAGGCCCAGGTCGGGATCTCTCAAGTTCTCCCGTGAGCTGCCCTTAGAACTTCTGACCTTCCTTGGTATTCCACTCTATCAACCACGCGTTCCTCGGCGCCGCCCCCTCTCAACCTCCTCAGTCGGTCTAGGGCCTTCCGGGCGATGCTTAGGGGGTCTTTCCCCTCCGCTAACTCGGTTGTGAAGAATCGTCGGTCGTCGGGAGACAAAAAGATCTCAACCTTCCTAGTGCGGCTTCCCCCTTCGGAGACCACCGAGAACCTCACCACCGTCTTTTGCCCGTAGATCTCGAAGAACTCTGTAGACACCACTCCTTCCCCTCTAACCCTGGGGAGGGTTACTCCATACCTCTGTCTCGATTTCCAAGCCCTCTCTAAAGTGCCAACGGGGTTCCCCCTGTCGTATCTAATAATTGGGGGCCTTATCTCACGCCGGCCAACCTCGCGGCGACCTCTACCAGCGAGCCCTCACACCTAGCGTGACCGATCTCTCCTTCCTCGCGCAGCGTCTGGCGCAAGGCCCCTTCGTAATCTCCCGCCCTATCCCAAAACCGGGTGTCTGTGTATCCTAGATGCGAGCGGGATTCCTAGATACCTAGAGTCCTCTTCGAACCTTCTCTCCACTTCCAGCAATGGTTCTTTCCAAGTCCTTGAGGACCTTACTCCATTTGCGTCTCTAATGTAGACCGAAAAACTAGCCAGTGTGGTCCAAATCCTCCTTTTCCATAAGGCCAGCCGGCGGACCTCCACTAGAAATTCCTTCTCAGCACGGATCACTCGATCCTCTCCAAGCTCAGGGTTAAGTTCCGCACTTCCTTTGACCTTAATCTCGTTACCGTCTTCGCAAGTCTCCAATTGCCAACAAATCCTATTGGAGACGAACGTAGCTCTCATACCATCTCCCCTCACCGAGCGAGAAGATCTATCGTTAACTCGTCTAGGATTGCGACCGCAGGTGTCTCCTGTACATTGATCCTAGCTAAGGACCCAGGCCTCGCCCTCCTTTCTTCCTCCCAACATAGAGTAAGGATCCGGAGAACTTCTCTCACCCTCTCCAACCCCACAAGTTCACTAAGGTCAGGCTCGCTCATCCCCTAGTTTTTCATCGGGGACATGCAATCGCGATCCGAATGAGATCTGAGGGGTCCAATCCTTCTAACTCCCCTTCGCAGATCTTACCCAAGTATCTCCACGATATCCTTGATTCCCTGGCGTGTCGACCCCACCCTTCAAAGGCGTAACCCAGGTTCTCTACAGTCGATCAATCGTCTCGATAGGGATCCGGGAAACACCATGTTAGCAAGGAATGGAGGTCCGATTCCGTAAACCGGAACTGACTCAGGATGAAAATCCTTCTTCCTACCGCCCTCTTGACTGCCTCGGAAGGGTTGATCTGTTCAAAGATGAAACGGGGAACTCTCACTGGCTTACTGGAGGCGAACCGTTGTATCTCCTCCTATCCTGCGTAGGTCAGTCGAAATTCTTCTTGGCACCCTTCGCGAGGCTTCACTTCCTCCACGAATTCTTCTAGTTGGTCTCTTACGGCTTGTGAGTCTCAGAGAGGGTCCTTTCCAGCCTGCAGGCTGCGCGCTATTTTTATGAAGCCTTCCTTCGAAAGGAATATTTGGGCTTCCCCAATCACTACTCTCCCCTCGCTACTCACCGCTAATCACACGAACGCCTTCCCGCGTCGGATTTCCCCTTTTTTTCTCAGGAGGGTCCTTGTTGGTCCTTCCAACTTGGCTCTAGGTAGAGTGACACGAACAACTTCCCCAATATCTTCTATTGGTTCCACAGACGTCCAGAGAGTCCCTGGAACCCCTCTTATCATTACCTCGTTCGAGGTTCGTACCCCCTTCGATTTGTCACTTGTTCCTCCCCGAATAATCGGGCGTATGGGACGTTGGCGACGTGGCCTATTACACCCTCGAATTCCTTCAACCGCTTGAATACGGCCACTAGTTCCCTTCTAGGCGGAATCCCAGCGTCTACACACCGAGTATAGAGCCAAAACAACCATCTCATCCGCACCCTAGATTCGCGGGCCGTTCTAAGTACCGCCACTACTCTTTCCTCCGGGTCCCTTAAGAATGAGCTGACAAAAAACTGGGGAAAGTTTGCGTGGAGGACCCCAGATGCCCGAGGGACCTCGCCGGGTTCGGCGAAGGATACCAGCGTCCACGACTCGAAAGTCCCTTCCTCGTATTCACCCAGCACCAGGTTGTTAGCTATCAGCCTCGTCGATTCTCGGTACTCCGTATGGGTCACTTGCCCGGTTACCAACCCTCTCCACACTTCAATCCACGCGTCCTCGTTGAAGAAAATCGTAGCCCGAATCTCTAGGAACCGACTGATGTGAGGAGGACCCCCTCTCCGTACTCCTTCCTTCCAGGTAAGCCGGCAAGCTCGAACCCACACGTATGCACCTCCCCGGATGACCTCCCCCTTCTCAACGCTCATCCAATAGGGCGTCACATGAGGGTCCCCTGAAACCAAAACTTTTCCCGTGTCACTGACCTCTATCGACTCCACCACCCCGCTCTCACTGAGTACGAACCTCACCATCTACCGATACCTATTTTAAAAACCCACCGGTGATATCTCTCTCGTAAAAGAGTGAAGGGTTTTTCTAGAGACCCCAATCTCCTAAAAATCCCTCAAAGCTTCCTACGCGGAGGCCCTGATCAATACTATGCGTGTACAGGGTCCATAGAGCCCCAAGGGGCAATCCCAAACCCCTTCCCCTCTCTAGGAGTCTCACCACTCTTCCCTCACTCTCTCTTAGATTCCTTTCGGACCCTATCTATCCACCTTATCCTGACCCCTCTAGCCTCTCGGATCAGCGAGTCCAACCCACCCCCTTGGCCCAAGACTAGCGGTATAATAACCTTCGACCAAGCCTCCGGCTTGACGAAGATCACCGAGGTGACTTTAAGCCGCACCTCTCCCGTTCTCTCCTCAACCTCTTCCAATTCCACCCACACGAAATTGCCTCCGGCTGTAATCTCCCCTCCCTCTACCCTTCTCCAATCGGGGATTCTCCAGTTGCTCGGAACCAGGCTACACACTCCTCGTTCGCCTAGAGGGGACTCAATGAACTTGCCGACGCTCCGGTCCAACAGAACCATTCATTCCAGCCTTTGACACACCCCAAACACCCTATGGTATCGGTAATCCTGTCCGCCTTCACGGTCTCTCCCCGACTCAAGAGACATCCTTTCTCTGATCTGATCTACCCTAATCCCGTACGGGACAGGGTTGTCCACATAATAGGAATAGAACCAGTGAAGCGAGCGAAAGGATAGGCCCCTCCTTCTTACTCGCCGAATAGACTTCACTACTTTTTTGTATTCCGCCCCTTCTCCACACACCCTTCTGAAAACGTAAGCAGGGAAGATATCTTGCATGCAGCCCGTGGCTCGAGGGTATTCCTCGTCCCTAGTGTAGGTCACCCGCAAGCGGAACGGTAGGCTATGCTGAAGGTCCAC
Source organism: Chara braunii (assembly GCA_003427395.1). NCBI lineage: Eukaryota > Viridiplantae > Streptophyta > Charophyceae > Charales > Characeae > Chara > Chara braunii. Next base: position 36,638 of record BFEA01000912.1, on the reverse strand, counting down.
CTCCTCGAAGATCCTCTTTCGGATGGGTCCCGCGCGTATCTCCCAGTGATCCTCTCGATACCACCCCAAGGCCCAGTGGGTGACATACTCGACCCACGCCTCCCGACTTAGATAGATCGTGTCCTCGGTACGAACTGCCGTTTGCCGGGCCTTCCCCCCGTTCCTAGGTCTGTTCCTAGTCCACCGATCTCCTTCCCAAATGCCCACTGCAAACCGTGCCCAGAGGAAGACCCCCTTTTCAAGTTTCACTCCTCTTTCGCGCCCCGCTAGGTACCTCTCCGTACTATGATCCAGAGGGACGCTAAAGCATTCGCGATCTTTGAGAAGGTTTACCTTCTCGATTTTTACTCTGTCGTCCTCTCCCGCTTCTACAATCCTAACCATGCCCCTTCCGGCTTCGTACCACCTTCTTAACGATCCCTGTCAATACCTTCCACCCGTCGGACCCGTCGAGGTAGGCCTCTGGTATGATCGGGGTCGGGCGATCGCCCAGTCGGAAGGTACGGTAACCTAGAGTATAGAAATACCGGGTTTCGTAGGCCCCTAGAAGTTTCTGCTCCAATTGCGCGAGGCCTACAACCTCCTCCCAACTACTAAGAAAGCCTTGTCCTAGATCCGTTCCTTCTTCAACGTAGAGGGCGATGTCCCAATCCCCGGTCCACAGGAAGAACCTGTAGCACCACACGTCTACCCCCCCACAGAAACCCACGTTGATGCCCCCTGGCTCAAACTCTAAAACCCCTAAGCTCATATGCTCTCCACTATCTCCTCTATGATTGAGACTAGCATTCTCCACCCATAAGACCCATCCAGATACGTTTCCAGTATAACCGGGGAGGGTTGCTCCCCTTGTCGGAAGGCGCGGGACCTCAGAGTATAGAAATATCGGATCCTGTATCCTCCTAAAAGCTCCCTCTCTAGCTGCGCTTGGCCAACCGTTTCTTCCCAACTATCAAGGAAGGTTTCCCCTCGGTCAGTCCCTTCTTCTACGTAAAACGCTACATCGAAATCTCCTGTCCACAGGTAAAAATTGTAGCACCACACGTTCACACCCCCACGGCTCCCCACACTAATGCCTGCTGGTTCAAACTCTAGGACACCCAAACTCATAGGCGCCCCACTATCTCTTCTATAATTGCTACTAATACTCTCCACCCGTCTAACCCGTCGAGATAGGCGTCCGGAATTACCGGCGCAGGCCGGCCGCCCCTAGGTCTAAGGAGTAGAAGTAACTGAACTCGTACCCTGGCAGCTCGCCTCTAGCTCCACGGGAGTCGCTGACCGCCGCAACCCATCCGCAGAGGAAATTCTCTCCCTGGTCTTGCCCCTCTTCTACATAAAGGGCCACATCGAAGTCCCCCGTCCACGGGCGGAAGGAATAGTACCACACGTCGACCCCACCGTAGCTTCTTACACTGATCCATGCTGGGACCGCCGCTAAGCTCATTCACCCTAATCAACGAGAGACAATTTTCATCCTTCTTCTCTTATTTGGCCACTCGAGAGACCGCCCCTATCCCGCAAGGAGAAGATGCCTGTGAGCTCAGAAGGATCAAATGGACCAGAGAAGGAACGCCGTCCCACTCGGCTACCTTCCTGTCCTCCCCCGCTGAGAGGCCTGTTCCCACTCCCGGTATAGAGACTAGCCGCGGACATAGGTTATCCCCGAGGAAGGGTGGCAACCCCCTCCCCGGAGTCGGACCGAAGTCACACACCCGGGCCCCATGTCCCCCATTGAACCGACCCCTAGTCCTAAGTTAACCTAACCGGTACCACACCCCTACTCGGCCCACCTTGAGCGTGGAATTACCCGGGTCCTAGGACTTTAATCCACCTATAAATCAATAATCACTAGCCTGTCTAGTCCCACCCCACTCTCCTTCTCGCATCATGAACTCTTCATGCTTCGTTCGCACCTTCCTTCTTGTCACCGCCGGACTCTTTTCTCTCTTGGAATCACAAGACTTTGATCGGGGGCCTTCAAAGAAAAGGTGGGGAGAGTAGAGATAATCAAGAGGAGCACTCAGGTTTATCGTTTTTGATTACGTACCTCGTAGTCTTCGCCTCCTTTAGAACTCGTTCTCATAGTCCCAATAGTCCCCAAGGTCCGAGTTCGAAAAATCGGCAAGGCACCGGTCCACCCAGGATTCGGCCTCCGACCCCTCGTCCAAGGAACCCCACGTATCTCTCACCTCTCTATCCCCTTCGCTCACAATGGCGGTTGTATTTCTCTCGCCCCCTTGTCCCGGCGCTCGAAGCACCACTCTCTCTGCTCTCAAGTCCCGAACGGTCCCCGCTCGAGAACTCCCCTCCCGAGTGGGAGGCGCCTCTCTCGCGGGCCCCTCACACAACCCTCGTGGGTCGAGAACCGAACCCCCCCCCCCCCCTCCTGCAGAACCCTTTCTGGAGCGGGAGTTGTACCCTGTACGACCACCCTCCACAATCCGTGCGGGTCGAGGATGTTGGGCGACCCCTTTGGATCCCAAATCGACAATAGCCCCGAACCCCCTCGGATCCCCCCTGTTTTCACTCCTTCCTCCCCACGCGTGGACCCGCTCACACTCTTTTCCCGAACGGCTCTTCTTCCCACCCTTTTGTTGTTTTTCACCCTCATTCAAACCCCTCAAGCAAACTGTGCACCCCCTTAATTTTTAGATTTTTAGAAACAAAACACTCGTAAAAATAAGAACTCACTCCAATAAAAACTGATCTGGGTACCCTTTTTGTGGCCGAGAGCGGGAGCCGGAGTCACAAGCGGGCCTGAGTGGACCTGCAAAAACCCAAGAAAAAACCCGTCACCCCGAAGCCCCTGCACCCCACAAGCCCGACAACCCCGACAATCCCAACAATAACCCTTGCCGACGCCACTCAAGAAGAATTGAGGTTGCAAAAATTAAAGCAGAAAATCGCCGCGTTAGACCAAGAAAAACCCGCAGAAAATTCAGACACGCCGATGCTGATAAACCCTGGAAGTCGACGTCGAGTAGACCCGAAGAACTAGATGCTGAAAAAAAACGCTGCCTGTCACGCTGGTACCCCCTTACCCCTTAGCTACTGGGCCAGCCGTGGCCGAGGGAGAACGCCCATCCCCGACAATGGCGCCAACTTGTCGCCGGGTGAGCCCCCCAACAGCCGGGCCGCGCGGAGAAGGTTCTTATCGAGTCGGCAGCCCCCCTGCGTTAGGCCCAGAGAACCCCTCACCGACCGATCTCGCCCCTCAAAGCTCGGGCATCCTTTCGGCGGGCGTATTCTCATAGGTTCGACTGACAGATTTGAACGAACAAGCCCCCTAAGAGTCGCGTGGGGGCAAGTCGAGGTGCAAGACTGGACTCGGACTTTCGCAGCGGGTCTGTAAACGGCACACCTAGGGAACTTCGGTGTCCGTCCCTCGTATTTCCTTCTCGTTCTCTCTCTCTCTCTCTCTTTTCTCTCTGCCTCTCCCTCTCCCTTCCCCTCACTCTCTCTCTCTTTCTCTCTGGGTGCCTGCCTTGAATCCTAAGGCTTGAGGAACTCACGTCAGCCTTCACAATGCTCAGGGCAATCCAGAAGGGCAGAGGGGAAATAAAGAAAAATGGAGAAAAATTCAGGAACCCCGATGCGTCTCACACATGAGTTTGGACAGCCGTCACGTTTGATCCGAAGAGCAGAAGAACACGCGTTAGCACTTACAGAGAAAAATTCAGGAACCCCGACGCGTCTCCCACCCAGAGTTCAATGCTCAGAGCAATAGGAAGCGAGAAGGAAAAATAAGAAATTTTTGAAAACCAAGCCACTTTGCACATACAAGCTCGGACAGTTGTCCCCTCAAATCCAAGGAGCGGACGAGTGCACGTCAGAGCTCACAAGGACAATCATAATCTCTCAGTGCTCAGAGCTATAAGAAGCGAGATTAGAAAATTCGGCAAGCAAACCACTTTGCACATACACGTTGGGACTGTTGTCACATCGAATCCAGAGTTTGGCGCTCAGGAATATAAGAAAAGAGATGAGAAAATTCGAAAACTGAAACTTCGCACATACAAGCTGGGAATGTTGTCACTTCGAATCCGAAGAGCTGGAGGATCCTCGTCAGCGCTCACAAGAGAGCGCAATCTCGCATCCAGAGCTCGGCGCTCAGAGCTGTAGGAAGTAAGAAGCCCCCAAAAGGATAACCAAGCCGTATCCCCCAATGAAGGTCGTATCTTCGAGACGAAAGCGGCAGAGCAGCTCGTTGTTCGCCAAACAAGTTTCGACGTCAAAATAGTCGTCCCATCTTCGTTTAATGAGTCAGGTTCCTGCTCATGGTTCGCTAGCCCCTCGCGGCGGCCAGGTAGAGAGTCCTTAAGCGCGGAGCTGCTTGCTCTCTTCCACCTGGCTCTGCCTCTTATCGGCCCGCGCTCGCCTGCTTGGGCTCCCGCCTCCTCGCTTCCCTTCGAGCTCCGTGAGCACGGCCCCTCTCTATGTGCGATGACTACTTAAAGCCCTTCCGTTCCTTCGTGCGCGCGTCGTCGTGCACCCCTTTTCTGAGCATCTCGACCGTCGCGTCCCTCCTCTTCCTCCTCTCTCTCTCTCTTACTTCCCCTTTCCTCTCTCGCTCTCTCCTCTTCAACTGGTAGGCTAACGCGAGCTCTCGAGAGCTCCGATCCCGAACGAGGCGAGCTCCTCTCGTACCTTCTCCTCCCTAGGTCGGGTTGCTAGCTCGCGGACGGGGCTGCTCGGCACTCGCCCGTACGCGACCTGCGCTCGGACTCCCGATGCCTTTCCACTTAACGCCCCCGAATGCGCAAAAGCCACTCTATGCGCTCCAATTGGGTCCCCCTTCTCTCTCGATCTCTTTT
>BFEA01000911.1:301353-317398 GCA_003427395.1 Chara braunii | reverse complement strand
AAAAAGAAAGGCTCTCTCTTCAAAGCCCTGTCTCCCTTTCATTGAAATGTTAAGGAGCTGTTCCCAAAAAAACAAGAAAAAAAAAAAAGACAGTGCGTAGGGATCAGGACAGCGGGCTGGTTTTGGCCATTTCTGTCGCTGGATCTCACCCCGACACCTACAATTATTTATTCTGCTACTTTCCGGGTTGTTTGTAGAGGATTCCCGGCCTCTCCTTTGGTGTCTGAATCTGTTCAAAACTCAGAMTGCCACACGGTTTCCCCTCCMGTCCACCGATGGCGTGGAGTAATCCACAGATGTCGTGGAGTAACCCAACTGTGGCACACGTGATTGAWAATCAAATGTACACGGTATAATACGGCGCTAGTAGGTCCWGGMCCCCCTGCACCGAAGTTTTCTCTTCCTTTTTTGGGGGGGGTAAGTACGTTGGTGTCACAGGTGTATTTTGTAACAGGCAAGAAAAACAGTGCATAGGCAGGTTTCCCGCTGCCCGCGTTCGAAAAGGCAATCAGAACACAGGCCGGTGCTTCAGACAAGGCCTGGTGGGAGATCACCAGCCATTCCGAATCTTTTGGGACATCGATGTCGTACCAAATACCCGTACAAGGGTATTTGGCGTGGTTTCCGCAAGCCGCGCGACCTCGGCCTCGCCCGTTGTTGGCGCGCGAGCGGGAGGTAGTTTGGATCCTCGCCTGGGGGAGCGGCGCGCGCGGAGTATTCACGGCGAAGGGGGACCATGCGCAGCCTGGGTGTGTGCGGCGTTGTGGGCTAGTGGATGAGCGGCTTTATTTTCGATACCTTATTATTCACTTAATTGTTCTTATTAATTCTGCCTCGATCATCGAGGCCGTCGTGGGGCACTGGTCGCCATCGCGACAAACGAGGGCCTTGAGCGCGTGTGCCCACTGGGGCACGAAGACGGCGGGCCTTGCATCGGGGCGGGCCGCGGACTGTAAGGGCTGCCCACACGATGCCCTTTCACCATTGCGGCCGCCGGAGTCCCCGTCTGAGCATCTGCTGTTGCCCCCGAAAGCCGTACCGGGGCTGATTCATCAAGGACGATGCTCTAAGATGGGCCTTAGAGCAGGCCGCACCCTCAGTCTGCGGCCAGCCATATGAGTAGGGCCTGACTGTCCGGCGCCCGAAAGGGCAACGGGCTCTAAGCAGGGTAGAGGGAAGCACTGTGGGGAAAAGGGGGTGGCGTAGCGGAGCTGCAAGGGCCGGAAGTCCAACTAAGTACAACACACGGCGGGGGGGGGGGTCGTGCCGACCGGTCCGCAGCAAGCCCGTCCCCAACCGTACTGTTGGGAGATCGCGCTGCGGTGGGAGGAGCATGGAAGCAGTCAGGGGAGGAACCGGGACGGGATGGCGCGCTAAATGCATGCGCTGTAAGGGAGAAAGCAGTGGGGCACAGCACTAAGGGGGAAATAAGGCAGAGCAGCGGGCAGCGCTGCGCAGTAGCGAACGGAGTAGAGAACGGGTTCGGACGCCGGCTGTGCACAGTGCAACCGGGACGGGGCAGCGAGGCAAACAGGGCGCTGGGAGTGGTACAGCGGAGCGGCAAGCAGCTGAGGAGGGGCACGAACCTGGACGCGGAGCGAGCTAGGTGCACAGCTGCGGAGGAAGGTGAGCGCTTGTAGGGAGGAGAAGTGCAAAGCGAGGTGGCGCTGTTACGGGCGCAAAGGCACTAGGGAGCCACGAGCAGCAGCCAGAGAAAGGCAGCGGAGCCGACCGGGTGGCAAAACGGCCACATGAACCTGGGCGGCATACCGCGCCAGGTGCAGTGAAGAATGGAGATGGCGATGGTTAAGTCGGGCGCAGTCACAGGTAAGGTGCTCACTCGATTCTATATGGAATCAAATGAGTGGAGGATGGATGTGGGGGTTTTGGGGGTCTGCGAGTTAGGATAGGAGGTCAGATCTAGTTAAAGGTTAGTAGAAATGGAGTTAGAAAAGAAAATAGTTGCGCGAGGCTATGGCGGGAGCGATAGAGGTGAGGAGAAAGAAATGTGAATCTCACTCATTTCTGGATGAAATCGAGTGAGAGAAGATTCGTTTGAGAGGTTTTGATGTCCTGCGATTAGGATGGTAGAGTTGGAATTGGAATTTAGTGGTTAGTTTTAGAGTTCTGTTAGTAAGAGGGTGCGTGCAAAATGGGACTTGCACGAACAAGGACCAAATACTTCCCTCGAATCTCGATGGGACCGATATGAGAGAGAGGGGGAGAGTAGAGAGTGAAAGGGAAGCGGGCACCTACCTGAAAGCGAGCCACAAAGCGGATGGCTAAGGCGGGGTCTGAAGGTGGGAGACTTGTAGTCGACAATACGGCGTGAAGGGGAAAGGTGCAAAAAGGGGGGGGGATGAATCTGACCGCGATTACGACCAGGTTCGTTCGCCTTTTGTATGTTCTGTAAAATAGGTAGCACGGAGAGGGCCGCGGTGTTGGAGTCTTACCTGTTGCTCAGAGCGCCGCTCACCGGTTGATGGGAATGGCTCCCGCCAGCTTCTGAGGACACGATCAGGCCAGCGATGCGGTATAACTGAAGATGGAGCTTCAAAAGGGCAAACCTGCGTCCTGACCTGGCCGAAGCGCAGGGCCAAGTTCGTGCGGTAAAGGAGCACGACCGTTAATACAGTGGAGGGTACGTGCTACCTTGCATAGCTGAAACGGGCGCACGCGAGTAGGGGAAGGCAGTGAAGGGGGTGGCGATGGAGGAGACGAGACAGTGGGAGGAGAGTCTGCATATGTATGACTATTGTTGGTGTTCAGGTTCGGTGCTTCGGGTTGTCAAGGGATCAAGTTGATTGACGCTGATAACGGACTCAGTCTGGGCTTTGGGCCGCTGCTACCTGAAAACTGAGGTGCCGCTGCTGCTTGTTAAAGAACTGTCATCCGCTCCGATTGCTGGGCTTACTACTTGCTGGGCAACTGGCCCGCGCATCATGATGTATTTGTTGAGCCTTTGCGACCACTGTTGCTGCAAGGAGGCTGCGGACTACMCCCTCCTCATTTTGTGTGTATAGGTGTGTTGCGGCTGGATGCCAACGCTGCGATTTGTGGGATCTTACTTCGCTATTGGGCGCTCAATGGTGCAATTGCCTGAGTAGGCAGGGCTATGCGTGGCCTTACTACTGAGTTTGTTGTGGGGTGTTGTGCAACTTGTGGTCGCCATTAGGGCTGTGCGACAAGCTACAGCGAGTGCAGGACTTGGTCGTCGTCAAATAAGGTTATTAGTGCCTTGCTACCACTACGAGCGGTGCGAGGCTGTTGCTGAGGCTTTCCAAGAGGCGCGGGGGTGAGTAATTGGCAAGCAAGTTGCGGGCTTGCCGACTCGCCTTTTCTTGACCGGCTGCACTAATAACTGTTGAATGAAGCAGCACCAAGGCTAGGCTGTGGACCAGTGTACTGTCCACCCTACCAAACTAAGTGACTGGAGGGGCTGGATACCGGCCGGAGCGTAGGACTATCATCGCTTATAGCACCAACATACTATGTTCATACGGTGCACGGCCAATTGGTTGCTACCGTCGCAGGTTGTCATTGGTCGTACCTCCCCTTTGCATCAGCTAGCCTGCGGGCGAGGGACCGTTGCAGGGCTTTCGCTAGTTATTGACTGGGCAAATTGCCGGACATAGCAATCGAAGGATGCGTGGCGGTGGATTGATCAGAACTGGTGATGCGGCAGACGAGGGAGTGACGGATTTGAAGCTCTGTAAAAGGGGGTTATCGTTGTGAGTTGGAAGGTTATCAGGAGGGTTGGGTCCGACGGTTTGATTCCAAGTTGACCAAGCTGCGTCACTCGGCCGCCAGTGCGGGGCCCTCATGCGCATCTAGGTTTCAAGGCCCTCTCCTGCGAGCCCGAGAGCACCCCCCTTGTATCTGAGAGACTTAATGATTCTTCCTCTGCCCTTCTTCTTCTAAGTCTCGTCTATTGGTTTTGAGAGGAAGGCGGCAGGCGGGATTGCAACCCGTAATCCGCTTCAAGGCCTCTGTGGGAGGTTCGCCCCACTGATTGCGGGAGCTCTCCCGGGACTCAGGGGGAGTCCTGGAGGCAGGGAACTGAGTGGTAATTCCCTGACTCCCTCTATAAACCCAGTTATAACCCCTATCTGTACACCCCTCTATGGTTGACTGAATGTATGGTGTGAACCCTGTATTTGACTTGGGTTGACGTTCAGGACATAAGTCAGACTGAAGTAAAGGAAATGGTCGTGAGAAACCAGTTTCAGTTTTGTTGTTTGACTGAAGGCAGATTGTGAACGAAGGGGAATGCATCTGAGGGAAGGTTGGGAGTAAGGTGGTTTTGCTTGAGATTGAAAGGGTCTTATAGGGGTTAGGCATGTTCCATAAGATTGGATGGCCTGACTGCTGTGTTTTATTTTCCGAATTGCATGGAGGGTCAGGGCGCTTTATAAGTTTAGGTGACCTGACTGCTCTGACTTGTGAGGTTTGATTGTGTTTGATTTTCAGGGACTCAGGGCGCTCAATAAGTTTTGGTGCCTTGAATTGCCTTGTTTTCTTTGGGTTTTCCTGAGTTTTTTTTGTTTCTGAACGAGGGGACCGAGTTGTTCTGTAAGTTCAGGTGACTCAATCTCTTCCTGCTTTTATTCTGAAGAATTAATCTTTGGCAAAGAGGCAGACCCTTCTGTAAGTTCAGGGGGGTTGACTCGATGCCACACACATAATGGTTCAGAGAGAAATGAATCTCGCAGAGAGTTAGATCCTTCTGTAAGTTYAGSGGGTCTGRCTCGAAGTCTCGCACATGTTGGAAMCCAAGGTTATAACTTGGYTATACGTTATTATTATCTTATTAAAAACAGGCTAGTCAGACACGAGTTCCATAAGATTGGATGGTCTGACTATAGCTTATCGTAAATTGAAGAGAGTACAATTAAGAATATAATTGAAGGTAACTTAGGCCGGCTGAGCATTGTTTCTAAGATGAATGACTCAATCTTACGCCCACCTTGAAGATTAAAGTTTAGAGAGAGATGTATAACTTGGATATTAAACAGTTCAGGGCGACTAAGCATTGTTTCTAAGATGAATGGCTTAGTCATATGCCCAAAGGAAGAGAAAAGTAGTTGTGCAACCTGTTCGTGTATACTTGATGGTTGAGTCAGGCATGTTCCATAAGATTGAATGGCCTGACTTTACGTCTTATGTAAGCTGGGTATGAATGCATAAATCATTAAAAGACTATGAACTATTGTTTGTTCAGGTATACCTTGGGATGGTGAGGGTACTTACCTTTGTGGTTTGGCCTGCATGCGACCGAGTGAGGCTACTACTTGGTCTGAGCCTTGGGTTGACAGGTAGTTGCTTTAGTTACTCGCCACGTGCTAGAGCGATAGGAGTTAGTTTCAATTCTTGCATTTTCTAAGCTAAGTTTTCTTACTTATATCAATTCCTACATTTTCTGGGATCATTTGTTATACTTGGTTTTGTATAAATCTCTACAAATCCAATAAGTTAGTCAATTCTTGACTTGTCAAAGTTCAACTTGTATTTTCTTTATATCTGACTTAATAAAAATCTGGGAAGTCTCATTTTCTAAAGGGAGTGCTGCCCAAATTTTTGCTAATTCAGGGAGTTCGACAAAATTGGACTTTGAGAAGTCAAAGTTAGTTTCAAGTTCTGAACTTAGTCTTGTATAAATTTTAAGATAGCACTTTTCTAAATGGAGTGCAGTCGAAATTTCTGCAAAACTAAGGAGTTAGTTAAATCTTGTCTAGGTTGGACTCAAGTTTTGTTTTTTAGAATCGAACCTGACTTAGTATAAATCTCGGAAGTCTTCCCTTCTAAAGGGAGTGCTGCCCAAATTTCTACTATTTCAGGGAGTTAGACAAAATTTGACTTTCCAGAGTTAGAGATTATTTCTGCTTTCATATCAGGACTTATATAAATTAGGGAAAGACACTTTTCCTTCGGGAAGTGCTGCCGAAATTTTCTTAGTTTAAGGGAGATAGTTACATTTTGACAGGTGGCGACTCTGGCGATCCACTCTGTATGGGGGAGATTCTGCTATAGGTCTGCCTTTCTTTGGGGCGCTGGCTAGAGACAGACCTAGACTTAGCTATCAGAAGAGTCTTGAGTGAGAGCGTGTTATAGGGATTTGATCTCCATACCTTGACGATTTAGCTTAGACTTTGACCTGTCGTATGATACAGGTCTTCTTTGGACGTTCGATCCAGGATTTGGATTAGTTTCAGCTTGATATCACGAGGATCATCTTCTGTTATCGTTGATAACAGGTCGGTTGGTTGATCGCCGACTTGTCGGCTCACGACATAACTTTGCTTATATCTCTACCTCAACTTGATTGCCTTAGCCCTGGGACTTGATATGTTTCTTTCAAGGTTTTAACTGGACTTATTTTAATGGACATTATAAAGAATTTATGAGATTTATAGAAAACTGGACTATGACTGGGGCTTGAGTGTGTGAGGCGTGGTGTGAGTAACATGAAACAGTAAAGTTGACCACATTGGTGTATGGCAATGTGGCTATTGTGCGTGTCTATGTTTTATGCAGCTTAGTATTTTGGAGTTTGGTATATGGGTCATACTCTGGAGGCAGTGAGAATGACAACCATGTGTCGCACGATCTGCATACCTGATGGGTTTATGTTTCTCATTCTTTTGTTGTTATCTCGGTATCTAATTTGATATATAAATGGTCGGATGGTTATTTATTTATTGGATGATTTTGCTTGTTAATTTTTATAATTGGACGTTGTAGTCCGTGGCACCCGTCAAAGTCAAACCCCTTGACTTCCGCCCRGGYCTGGAGTGGGGCTCACCTCCAGRGCAGTAAGAGGCGACTACCACCACAGGTATGGACCTGTGTACCACCCGCTCTGCACAGAGTGCAGAARAGGGTGTGTGATCTTCAACCGCGCATGGCGGTTGTCCAGCGACGAGAGATTAACCCTCAARGCGCGTGTCAGCCGACACTTGAGTGTCGAACGCGACCCCCGATATTAACGAGGACCTCGTTAGTATGGGTACTACATGGTACGTCATCATTGCGACTGCTTGCGTATGTTTGCATTGCTAGTCGATATGAGTAGGCCCTGCATCCGCGCTGTTTTATACTAAGTCTCGCGCGCGACGCCTACCTGATTTCCGCGTCAGTATGGGATGGCTACCGAGGGGCTAGGAGCGTTGTCGCGTTGGTTGTGTTGTACCGTTTTGTATGTATGTGCGTGTGTTATTGCCTTGTGGTTGTTAGAGTGGTGTGCGCGTGGTGTGTGGGATGCGTCCTAGTCGACCGACGACGAGTCGCACTTGGGACTTCAGCCCCCCAAGATGTCGGTTCGCGTGCGGGTCCGATAGGCGTATTACCGCGCGTACCCCCTATGCTACAGCGAACGAGAAACGCCCTCGGCTGGTCCACCTCTGCGATTGCAACTGATTAGCTTTCGTACTGTGGACTGGTAGCTCGGCGGGGATACGCCCACCNTTCGTACTGTGGACTGGTAGCTCGGCGGGGATACGCCCACCGAAGGGAGGTGACAGCTCCCGTAAGGTGGAGGTAAGTTGTGCCTCGAGTAGGCCCCATCCTATCGTAGGGGCTCGCGAGAGGTATGGCTGGCGCACTCGGCCGGAGCGGCCTAAGGAAGCTCCATTTGTATATTCGTGACGAGGTTGGTCCAACTCCTGCGTGACGCGGCCGAGAGGGTCCCGCGCTGCCGCKTGCGGTGCCGGACCGATGCGCTCGACAGGTGGCGTCGTTGCCGGGGATAACGGCTGCCTACCGTTGTCCCTGGTGGAACGACATCCRGGTATRAAAGAGAGAAATAGGCAAATRAGAAGTTTTKATAGACTTGTTTGAGCGATTGGCTAATATTTTGATTGTCGATTGAAGTACCGTAAAGACGGAGAGGTCCCTAGAAATCGAGCCTTGATTCGGGGCAGGCTGATAACCTGCGGAGAATGACCGCTTCTGCTCCATTGACTGAGTTAGGAGAAAGTGGTTGATCGTATATGGTATTGGATAAAGCATGAAGTAAGGGTTAATTCCGTGAGTGGGGTTTGAGTGATGAAGCAAGGGTTGCTTGAGATCGATARGCGCCTTGACTATGCGCTGCGACTMGTAAGSGAAAGATTGGAGTTGAAGTCCGGAGGGTGCCTCGCATGCTCGATTCAACTTAGGATGAGTGCGGCGGCACTAGCATTACTGAGTGTGCCGATTGTCGGAATCCAAGGCTGGTTGACCCATGGTGAGATTATAGTACTAATCCTGCCGTGGGAGGTAATTGAGTTAAGTTGGGGCATCTCCCCCTAATCATATGACCCCCGCTTTAAAGAATGTTGCTGACACGGGAACATCATGGGTGAGRGAATGACTGATAAAGTGCGAAGTGAGCAGTTAAGTTGTAAAAAATCGTTCCTTGAGCCCAGACTGAGATGTGATATGAGAGGTACTACGGCCAGTATGATGATTAGGCTCTGCGATAGTGCGAGTTGGTGATGATTTGAGTCGTTTGCGRACTGTCTGGCTAACTATCGGTAAATCTCGAGAAGTAGTAGCCACTAGGATAGCGGTTTGGATAGTCTAAAAAGAGGCCTATGTGTTAATTATATATGATATATGTATATATGGCGTTTGTGATTGTTTGTTTGGTTGCCTCTATATATGTRTTTCCATTGTGTTTTGTTTGATGTYAGATTGATGGCGTATGTATGGACTGCCTTCCACGAGGACATAGGTTCTGCATGAAACCCACGTCTGGCATGGGACCAGGGGTGAATGGGGTGACTTGCTTCTGTGGAAGGTGGTTCTTCCGGGAAGTGGTTAGTCGGCGTGTATATTTTGTCCTCAAAGGAAGTGCATTCTTGAATTGCTATTCCCTCGCTGAAGCTTAAGGAAGCGGTTATTAGTCTCGGAACTGATAGTGAGACCCACGCCGGAACTATGTTCCTGGTCCATTAGTGGGGTATTGTTGTCTCTCCTGTGATGGGAGAGTAACTACATTATCTGTTGAAAAAAGAGGGAAGGACTTGCTACCTCGCTGAAGCTGTGATGGCCAGGTGAAACAGCTACTGCTTAGTGAGAGTGGATCTGGGGTAGCGACCTAGACTCGTCTCTCGCCAAGTGGGGCCACCATATTTGTAAAGGTGCGAGTTCGCTCCTCGTTGCCTTGATAAGTACGAATGGGGTTGTCCACTTGACCATGATAGGAGCAGTGAGGTACAAGCGCTGGAATCGGAGAGGGATGAGGTGAGGCTTGATCTTTAGAGCGGGGCTCAAGAGTCGAGATGTTATCTTATGAGGATTACACCGCCTCTTTTTAATATATGCTTCGCTTAAAAATTGAAGGGGTAACAATTGTATCATGTTTAACTTATTTACTCATTGCTAGTCTTAATTTTTGCCTCATAAAATATTGTGAGGATTACCTTGTTATATAATTGGCAGTTGAGTTGGTTTCATGTGGTTGTTTATTAAGGATTATCGTGTTCTTCAGTCACAACCTTTGTCAATAAGTTCTGCTCATTATGTTGTGATTATTGTTGTGAGTATATTTAATCATGGGTTGTACTGCATTTTGGACTCATGATTGGAGTATCYACCTACGTGAYGTATGTATATTGTGTCCCGCCTTGATAATAGAAACTATAAGTGGTTAATGCCTGAGTTATGATTGGAAGGATCTATTAGTGAATATTTATGTTTTGTTTTAAATKGATACTTATTTAAAGACTCTCTTYGGTAACGYYGTTATTCTGAATAGATTCTTATGTGAGCCTTCATGATGAGAACRGAATGATTTTAGTGGGATATATTCTGCATTAGATTTAGTTGCATAACTTCCCTCGAGTCTCGACCCTAACGTCGCTCGTTGTTGTTCAACATGTGATGGGGTCGAGGGAGCTCGAGATGGAGGAGCCTCAAGGAAGAATTGGGGTCGAGGAGCTTGCCTCTCTACTGGGTATGCGAGATTGGGAGCGAGACGGCCTGCCCAAGGTTGAGATCGAATTTTTTAAAGGTTATCATGTCTCTGACTTCCTCGAAAGGTTGGGGCAGATAGCAGCTCATTGCAAATGGAATAAGGAGCAGATGCTGAAGGAGGTTGTAAAGTATGTTCGTGTAAGTCTGCACGGGGAGGTCAGTGGGTTGATTAGAAGGGCAGGGACGTCATGGAACAAGTTTTATGATGACATGTGGAATAAATACTGGCTAGATGAGGAACAACTGACCAAAGACGATCTTGAGAAGATGGACCGGTATAGTTATGTGTCAGTGGGGCACTTCCTGGCAGAGTATGAACGCGCATCGCGTAAGGTCTGGGCATTATCAAAACATGACAAATGCTTTGTCTTCCTCATGAACTTCACGAATGCAGAACAGCGAGAGCTGATTCGTGGAACGGAGAAGAGACTAGTATGGGACAAGATCCGAGAAAACCTTGAACAGGAGGGTTTTGACCAGTACCTCTGTCATACCCTGCGAGAAGCGAGAAAAAGAAGGAAGGCGTTGGATAGTGAGAAGAGTGCGCTTAAAAAGGGGTCGAATGATCCGGAAGTAGGCACCTCTGATGGTAAGAAAGATGGAACTCAAACAGGGGGTTGAGATCGTCAGGCGAAATCACAGATGGAGCAGAGAGAAGAAAATTGAGTCGGGAGATGAGAGAAAAGAGATACCGGCTAACGTAAGGGTTGTTGTAACCCATACCTGTGAGAGGACGCTTGACGCTCCAAGCGAGAAGGAAACAGGGGAGCAAAGAGTTCAGGGAGAAGTTGGTATGACCCTGCCGCACACTGCATCTGATCTTAGTAAGGAGTGTGACAACGAGGGAACATCGTCAGCTACAAGTCGAACTAGACGAAGGAATAGAAGAGGGCGAGAAAGGTGGGCGAGGGTAGTATGTGCTTGCTGTGGGAAGATTGGTCATACCCCTCGCAGATGTAAGACGGTGAAGAAAGGAATTGAGGGGTGAGGTTGTCTGTCTAGGTGAGAATGGTGTCAACGATCTTAAGTGACTAACAAACCATAACAGGGCGATAGGCCCGATTGGTGGAATTAATGAGCGATTATTTGTTTATTTTGCTTTTATCGAGCCTGTGAGTTTTATGAGACATAGGCCCCTTCTTGTATATATTTCTGATATCGAGGGTGTGTTTTACTTTTTGGGGTTGTGCATATATTCTGGATCTGATTATCCTCTATTCAAGTTGGCTTTAACTTTTGTCAAATAAGAGTGGAGATCGGTTAAGAAATTGTCGTCCATATGTTAAACGCATACCCCATTATGCGAGAACACTTGATACTATTTTTGCGTATAGGACCTGTGTGATACGATATACAAGGTCTTTTGTTGATTGGGATATGAATTTGTGATAATTCGAGATTAGTGAGGATGTGAGACTTGGGATGACCTAATTTTCTTCTTGGAATTAATTTTTTATATGAGTTTTGGTTCCCTCGAGTTGCAGGATCGTGCGTGTTTCGGTTGTCATTGGCATTCTCACCAAAGTGGCCTTGTGAGCTCTTTGTGTATTACTTTAATTAATGGTAAAGCAAAGGGAGCGTGATTATTTGCGGGATATTTCTGGAAGGCTTAAAGAGTTCAGAAAATCACATTAAGAGAGAGGTTATGCCCAAGGGCGGYCTGATAAAGTTTKAGGGGTATTTTTAGGTGAAGAATGTTTAAGGTTATATAAACRAATCCATCCATGAGTGGGAGGATGGCTGAGAGGTTTTTATRGATGATTCTCCCTTAGAGAAGAAGGAGTCTTAAAAATTATTAGGTCAGGCTCACCCTTGAGAGGAAAGGGGGTGGCTTAGAAAGAATTTTTATGGAGTTAGAGTATTATCTCCAGCCAAATCGGCAGTTCCACTATGTTGGGCCTCAGTTGTCAATAAGCGTGTCATCTGCGGCAGGGAAACCTGTCATGTAAGAAAGCCCTTACCCGGCCAGTGGCTGTGATTCCCGGGTGGTTTTATGTGTGGCAGGGGGTAAGGAAAAATCCGTTCAATTCGGCATCCCCGCTTGCGTAGTCACGTAAAAGCTGGTAAGGCTGGTTATGAGTCCTTTACTCAACTTATTATGGACCACAAGCGGTCTAGTCTGTGACGGGGACTTCCATGATTAAGACTCCTTGAGAAGAGCTAAAAGTTTTGACTAATAGCCGGCGGGAGCGTCATCTACGACAGGAAGGATCGGCCTGGTTATGGGGTCCTCCAATTGGCTATAGTCTTGATTGAAAATGGCGTTGAAGCTTTATTTGGAGGAAGATTATGAGAGTCGCTCACTAAGCAAAATCTATGGGTTTGATTGACAAAATGTGTGACAAAGTGAAGGATCTCACTCATAAAGGTAGATTCATGAGAAGGAGGGGTGATTTTCTTTATTTTGAAAGACTAAGTGAATATTACCACCCATACCTTTGATGAGTTAACAAAATGAGTGGCTTTTGAATGGTAAAAGTGCCTACTGAGACTAGGCTTAACGGGGCCCTGCCCATAAGGCACATTTGTGGTATGTAGGACGGAAACGAACACCCCGATCTTCTAGATTAGCTAAGAGGTTGAGGTGTCAGATTAGATCCCACAATGAGGTGTTTTTTCTGAGAGAGAGCTTGTAAAACGAGTATATTGATCAGTTGAGATTGAGCAATTGATGGGTGAAAGGTGAAGAACTTACCTGGAGATTAAGGCCCTGAAAATTGGACCCACCACTGGGTCTGAGTCTTAGCCAGTGGTGGGGTGATCAGTGTGTCCGGCGCGATAAAACATCACTCAAAGAGACCGGAAGTGTGGTAGTCCTGATTTTGTCTTTGGATGGCTCCCCGTCCGTGATTATGGTGGGTGGAAAGTGGGTTTATCCACCTTGTTAAGTTGGAAATGGAAGAGAGTTTGTGCAGAGCCGATTATTCGGCTATTGTAGACTTTTATCTTTTTTATCAGGAATTGAATAGTATTTTCGATCTTTGACTTCTGTCAGCATTGTCTCGAGGAACCGAGGTCTAGAGTTGTTAGAGCTTAATGACTGTCTTAATCGAGTTTAGAAACGAGCTAAAGGCTGAGGAAGTTACCATGTATTTCTTCTGAGAACTGTATGTGGGAAATACTCATCGTGATTGCTTGTTGCGACGGGGACGTCGCTTAATAAGGTCCGGGAAGACTGTCGTACCAAATACCCGTACAAGGGTATTTGGCGTGGTTTCCGCAAGCCCCGCGACCTCGGCCTCGCCCGTTGTTGGCGCGCGAGCGGGAGGTAGTTTGGATCCTCGCCTGGAGGAGCGGCGTGCGCGGGGTATTCACGACGAAGGGTGACCATGCGCAGCTAGGGTGTGTGCGGCGTTGTGGGCTAGCGGATGAGGGGCATTTATTTTCGATTCCTTATTATTCACTTAATTGTTCTTATTATTTCTGCCTCGATCATCGAGGCCRTCGTGGGGCACGGGTCGCCGTCGCGACAAACGAGGGCCTTGAGCGCGTGTGCCCACTGGGGCACAAAGACGGCGGGGCTTGCATCGGAGCGGGCCGCTGACTGTAAGGGTTGCCCGCACGATGCCCTTTCCCCATTGCGGCCGCCGGAGTCCCCGTCTGAGCATCTGCTGTTGCCACCGAAAGCCGTACYGGGGCTGATTCATCAAGGCCCATGCTCCAAGATGGGCCTTAGAGCAGGCCGCACCCTCAGTCCGCGGCCAGCAGTATGAGTAGGGCCTGACTGTCGGGCGCCCGAAAGGGCAACGGGCTCTAAGCAAGGTAGAGGGAAGCGCTGTGGGGAAAAGGGGGTGGCATAGCAGAGCTGCAAGGGCCGGAAGTCCAACTAAGTACAGTACACGGCGGGGGGGGGGGTCGTGCCGACCGGTCCGCAGCAAGCCCGTCCCCAACCGTACTGTCGGGAGATCGCGCTACGGTGGGAGGAGCATGGAAGCAGTCAGGGGAGGAACCGGGACGGGATGGCGTGCTAAATGCATGTGCGGTAAGGGAGAAAGCAGCGGGGCGCAGCGCTAAGGGGGAAATAAGGCAGAGCAGCAGGCAGCGCTGCGCAGTAGCGAACGGAGGAGAGAACGGGTTTGGACGCCGGCTGTGCACAGTGCGACCGGGACGGGGCAGCGAGGAAAACAGGGCGCTGGGAGTGGTACAGCGGAGCGGCAAGCAGCTGAGGAGGGGCACGAACCTGGACGCGGAGCRAGCTAGGTGCGCARCTGCGGAGGAAGGTGAGCGCAGGTAGGGAGGAGAAGTGCAAAGCGAGGTGGCGCGGTTACGGGCGCAAAGGCACTAGGGAGCCACGGGCAGCAGCCAGAGAAAGGCAGCGGAGCCAACCGGGTGGCAAAACAACCACATGAACCTGGGCGGCATACCGCGCCAGGTGCAGTGAAGAATGAAGATGGCGATGGTTAAGTCGGGCGCAGTCACAGGTAAGGTGCTCACTCGATTCTATAGGGAATTGAATGAGTGGGGGATGGATGTGGGGGTTTTGGGGGTCTGCGAGTTAGGATAGGAGGTCAGATCTAGTTAAAGGTTAGTAGAAATGGAGTTAGAAAAGAAAATAGTTGCGCGAGGCTATGGCGGGAGCGATAGAGGTGAGGAGAAAGAAATGTGAATCTCACTCATTTCTGGATGAAATCGAGTGAGAGAAGATTCGTTTGAGAGGTTTTGATGTCCTGCGATTAGGATGGTAGAGTTGGAATTGGAATTTAGTGGTTAGTTTTAGAGTTCTGTTAGTAAGAGGGTGCGTGCAAAATGGGACTTGCACGAACAAGGACCAAATACTTCCCTCGAATCTCGATGGGACCGATATGAGAGAGAGGGGGAGAGTAGAGAGTGAAAGGGAAGCGGGCACCTACCTGAAAGCGAGCCACAAAGCGGATGGCTAAGGCGGGGTCTGAAGGTGGGAGACTTGTAGTCGACAATACGGCGTGAAGGGGAAAGGTGCAAAAAGGGGGGGGGATGAATCTGACCGCGATTACGACCAGGTTCGTTCGCCTTTTGTATGTTCTGTAAAATAGGTAGCACGGAGAGGGCCGCGGTGTTGGAGTCTTACCTGTTGCTCAGAGCGCCGCTCACCGGTTGATGGGAATGGCTCCCGCCAGCTTTTGAGGACACAATCAGGCCGGCGATGCGGTATAACTGAAGATGGAGCTTCAAAAGGGCAAACCTGCGTCCTGACCTGGCCGAAGCGCAGGGCCAAGTTCGTCAATAGCAACACGTTGTCAGGCGGCCGCAAGCAGTGCGCCGCCTTAGATCTGCAGTTTAGGGACTTAGGCGCAGAGACGAGTCTGAGTTTTGACGGTACTCTTTTTAGACCGGGCAGCGGAAATTAGGGGAGCTCAGAGCGCCCTTGATTTTGGGCGCACTGAACCTTACGGGTAACCTTCAAAGATAGCAAGATGGGTGGTCACGCTCGGCACATCAACGGACCGTCTTTTCCGGCCGTTCAGAGGGGTAGACCCGGATTGGCCTGCCGCGGAGAGGTATCGCAGGAACTGACCTCGCAGCCACCTTTTTGGCGGCATACGACCAGGGCCGAAATGAGGCCTCAAATTTTTGTCTATTTTAGTACCTTAATTAAAGATGGGGAAGAGGGATTACGACCCGTAGGGGAGAAGGGAAAAACATAATATCCCTTAATTTCATTATTTTTTACGGCATTTAATTCGAGGGGGAATACCCTTGTTATTTTATGTTCCTTACAATGAAATTAAGAACATAGAAAAAAAATTAAAAATTGTGGAAGAGAAAAAAACAAAGGAATTCGGTCATTTATTTAAACTTTCTCGGAATTTTATTTTAGGGATCGTACGGATAATTTACAATTTCCAACAATAGAATTAAGGGAAGGGAAGAATGATGAAAAATGATGAAAGGGACGGGAACCCATGATTATTAGGAGGTTGGCCTAATTTCGCCTCGATTACTCGCCGTTAGCTCTGACCCCGAATTGAACATTTTCCCCGGATTTTAACAGTGTTCAATACTGCCGATGGTTAAGGTTCCCTGCGTTGCTTTCGCTGGTTTGCTTGATTACTAACACTGCCGTTGTTGGGACGTTCTGAGAGCGGGAGACGCATGGGCAGGTGCTACC
>BFEA01000911.1:258892-271034 GCA_003427395.1 Chara braunii | reverse complement strand
TTTTTTTTTTTTTTTTTTTTTTTTTTTTTTTTTTTCATTTTCGGTTTTTTTTTTCCCTTCCAGTAGATGTCACAAAAAATTACTAAAAATCATAGGCGTTTAGAGCTTTTTTTTATCTACATGCCCATATATATATATATATATAGATATATTTTTCGCCTATTTTTACGCCCCGAAAAAATTCTTGGGGTTTCATGCCCGCACTCGGCCGCGGGCGGGATCCCGACCGCGGGCGATAAAATGGCCCGGTGACACATAGGTCTTACAAGTCTCAAACAGGCTAGGTGATATGTGTGAGTTTGCTTGCCTCTACTTTCAAGATATTTTATCCACTAGAAGGTCATATGAGGGCTTCCATACAGACTTGAGAGAAAACTCAGACTTTTAACAGTTCTCGAAAGCAGCCCTTCATCCTTCTAGTGGCCTAGACTTGGAGTTTCACCACGCTGCACTGCAAATGGCAACAGGAAAATGCCCGGGGGACGATGGCCTTCCCATTGAACTCTACTTGGTCGTTTATGAGAATATTATCCCTTATCTCCTGAATATCTTTAACCAGGTCCTCTCTGGGGGTTCCCTTACAAAGGTATGATGACTTGAGTTATCATGCTAAAGTATAAAAAAGGGGAAAAAGCAGAAATAAAAAATTGGGGATCGATTTTAGTTTTGAATGTGTCATATACACTATTAGCGAAAGTATTGGTTCTCTGGTTTGCTATAGACCTATCTCTGACTGGGAAGGATCAAGGAGCTTTTGTCAAACATTGATCTATTGTGGACAACATAGCATGTACGCTGCAAGCCTTGGAGATCATTTCAAAGAAAAACCAGAATGTGACATTACTTTGATTAGATATGGAGAAAGCCTACGATCGTGTAGGCTGGGCGTTTGTCTCTACGACTTTAAAAAACATGATCTCCCTCACACGCTCACTGCGACAGTGTTGTCCTTTGACCCCCTTGCCTTTTGTTGTGCACATGGAGATGCTACTGGATAATGTGAGATCTAATAACTCTATCACAGGCCTCTCCCTCATAAATCAACTACAATGGAAAGTGGGGGCCTGAGCTGATGATCTAACGTTGGGATGATGAACTCTCGCTCTAACCTCATCCAAGTAAGGAAAGTGTTGAATAACTATTGTGATCTATATGAGTCTCCCATAAACTGGAATAAGTCTGTTTACTTTTTGCCTGAGTCATTTAATTTGCAAGTGAACTGGGGCTTGAAGAATGTACCGGCAGATACTTCTGACAAGTTTTTGGGAGTGTAGGTTTCATTATCAGACAGTTTAGCATTTCAAGACTCCTTATTGGAGGAAAAAGTGGTGAGTCGAATGGTGTCCTGGCAGAACCTTTGATATCTCTCCTTGATAGCCAGCTCCTTGGTTATCAACTCAACAACTTTCGTTGTCTTACTAGAAACACCCGCGGCCACGGTCATGACTGCGGCGACCGCGGTCTGCCGCGGCCCACAGCCACCGAGGGGAGAGGGGGTTGGGGGTCGGGGTTGCAGATTTTCCGGAACCCTGACCCTACCCCCTTGTGACAAAAAAGTTTAAAAAAAAATAATTTGGGGGGGTCGTTTTTGGTGTGTGGAAAAAAAAATAAAAAATAAAAAAATATATTGATAGATTGATTGATTGATTGATTGATTGATTGATTGATTGGTTTATTGATTGATTGATTGATTGATTGATTGGTCGATTGATTGATTGATTGATTAATTGGTGGGGGAGGTCCTCCCAACCCTCCCCCCGACACACACACACACACACGTGCACGAGCACAAGTACACACGTGCACACACACACACACGGGCACACACACACGCCCGCACACAMACACGCGCACACACACACACACACACACACACACACACACACACACACACACACACACACAATCAGTTTTTCGTTTGTCTCTGTTGTTTGTCCTCTTTCTGATTTTTTCTAAGTTTTTTTTGTGTGCCCGACTGAGCACCCTTAGGCAGTGCAAACAGTCGGTGGTTCCTCGTTTGGAGTGCCAACTGTACTCTTAGGGGGGCCGCTCGGTTCGGGATGTCTGTGTTGCGTATAGGTGATGACGTATGCTCGTCAGAGTGTCTCCCTGGGTGGTGGGAACCAACAGTCTGTGGGGTTCACCCGTGATGTGAGTAGGTGATGTGCTGCTTTGCTCCGTGTTGGATGTGTGGACGACCCCGTCTGCGCTCCACCACTGCCTTGCTGCCCGTTCCGCTTGCCTCGCAGGTCGTTCTTGGCATGCTGCTGTCTTCGCTGTGTGGTGTGGCCGGGTTGTGGTGTTGCCTTGCGCTTCGCTGCTTCGCTGCCTTACCGCCCGTCTGCTGGTCGTGCCTTCCGGGTCCGTTGCTTGCACGCCCTGTAGTTCGGTTGTCGTGTTGGGGTTGCCTTGTGCCCCTCAGCATGGTCGCTCTGCGGCTTGTCCGCTTGCCCTCTCGTCCCTTGCAGTGTGGTTGTCTTGGTAGTGTTGCCTGGTGCTTCACTGCTTGGGTGCCCTGCTGTGAGTTCGGCGTGCCGTGTCGTTCCTTGCAGTCGTTTTTGGCGTTGTGCAGCCGTGTTGTCTCTACTGTAATGCCTGGTGCTTCACAGGGCTGCTGCCCGCTGCTATGTTCCTCTTGGGGACAGTCTGCCTTCAACACGGGTCAAAGGGTTCATGACCCAAACCATCAAATACGGGGATTCCACAGATTATCGAGGGTTCAGCCTCCTGATGAGTCGGTGCAACTCCGACGAAACAATCTTTCATCGTCTGTTTATTTTATTTATTTATTTATTTTTTTCAGTCTTTGCCTTGTTTATACTTGTTTTTTTTCAGGTGTTGTTTTTGCATTGGCGTTGTTTGTCTTGCTGTTGTTTCCCTCGCTGCCTTACGGTGTTTACTTGCCCATTTGTCTACCCCATGCCTTTTACCCAGTGTGCTTTGTTGTTTTGTGTCGTTTGGCTGCCCACCCGCCTCCCCCATGCCCTCCAGCATATATGCTTTGCCGCCTTGTGTTGGTTGCTTTGTGGCATGTTGTCCGTCTGCCCACCCACCTCCCCCTTGCCCTCCAGCCTTCGCCTTGTGTTGATCACGCATGCCTTTTTCCTCGCTGTATTTTTCTGCCTTCCCCTAGCTGCTGCGTATTATTTGTTTCAGCTTAAGGCTTGGTGCCCTAGGGCTCCAGTCGTTGTGTCTTTTTAGGGAAGTCAGTGAGGTCGTGCATACCCAGTCGAACGGAGTATTCGCTTGGATCAGGGTGTGATTTGTTCGATGCTGTTATGCCTGTGTTATTGGCATTATTTATGTTGTGTCTTATAAATGCGGCTCGCCAAACACACACACACACACACACACACACACACCCACACACACACACACACACACACACACAATCAATCAATCAATCAATCAGATTGATTGATTGATTGCGATTGGTTCGTTGATTGATTGATTGATCGTGTGTGTGTGCGTGTGTGTGTGTGTGGGCCAGTGTTTTTCCACCGGCCCAACAAACAACAAATAATTATAATACAAAATTTTCATCAGTGGTTTTATTTAATTTTTAATTTTTATTTTTAATTTCGATGTTCTTTATTTATTTTTTCCCCCTTCCCTAAGATGTTGCAAAAAAAAAATAAAAATCACAGGCCTGTAAGTTTGTTTTTATCTACATGCCCATGTTTTTTATTTTGTTCTTTGCCCATGTTTAGGCCCTGAAGAAATTGTCGGGGGTTCTTGCCCGCACTCGGTCACGGGTGGTCGCCCCGCAAGGTCGGGATTCCGACCGCATGCGGTAAAAAGGCCCGCAGTCATGACCGCGGGTGATACATAGCTGTCTTATGGTTCACTCTGCCGGTACATCTTCTGGGCGAAGGTTTGTACAAACGTATAAAGAAGAAGAAGAAGAAGAAGAAGAAGAAGAAGAAGAAGAAGAAGGAGAAAAAGAAGAAGAAGAAGAAGAAGGAGAAAAAGGGGAATGAGAAACAGAGTTAGAATCTGAGAAACAATCAGAGAATCAGAATAAGAATCAGAATCAGAAGTAGAAATGAGAATCAGAGTAAGAACCAAAGTGAGAATTAAAAGAATCAGAAAGAGAATTAGAATAAGAAGAAGAATAAGAATCAGAAGAAGAAGAGGAAGAAGGGCAACACCAAGTAATACCAGTCGCTTCTCCACCTTAATCTTCCCACCACCGACAATGGACCCCAGATATTGAATCAGAGACCTTGGTTACCAAAAGACCAAATGTCAAGTCTCCTCTCCTCTCCTCTCCTCTCCTCTCCTCTCTCTCTCTCTCTCTCTCTCTCTCTCTCTCTCTCTCTCTCTCTCTCTCTCTCGTGCACACTCGCTTACACACACGCGCGCGCGCACACACACACACACACACACACACACACACACAGACACACACAGAGAAAGAACCTATACTGACCAGTAAAAGACAGAACCTGAGCCGCTAATGGGTTGCAGATATTGAGCACAAGTTCTTGCTGATGTGTTGCAGACCTCCAATGAATGGAGCCAGTGAAGGGCATCCGCCACAGTCACCACCGTCTCTTCTGCCTCCACACAGAGTCACTGTAACTCCTCCAAGGCCTCTAGCTTGCATCGGTAAAGTGGCTCATCTCCCTCTACTTGTGATGGGCTCCTCTAGCTTGCAGCTGGGTGGCTCAAGAATGAACCTGAGATCTACCTGCCAAATGCACCGCCTGGGTCACTTATATGCGGCTGGGTCACCCAGTACGCTACACAGCCTTCATCCTAGGCCATCCTATAAAATCAAGATCTGACAGCCTGTGGGAGAGGCAGCGTCCAGCTGAATCCCGATGCCCAACAAAGAGTGGCATGCATCCCCAGACTCCATACCCATCTCCAGGCCCCCTCTCCTTCTCTCTCAGCAAAACAGTTCAGGCATAGAAAGACGGACGCAGGCCCAGGCTGAGCCACAACGACCAAGCTGGGCCAAAAAGTGAACCTGGATCTGTCAGAGCAGAGGTCAGACCAGGGCAAACCTTTGCCTGCCTGTCTGAACGGAAGTTTCGAAAATGCAATCTAGACAGGGAAGATATGGGATGCGAGGGAAAAAAAAAAAAGATATGGGATGGGAGAAAGGGATAGAAGAGAAATTCAAAGCAAAGAAAGCTGAATAAAACACATCCTGAGAACAGACAAGGGCAAGTTCGTTTATGTCACAACAGATTTCCGAATGGGCAAAAAAAAAAAAAAAGTGGCATTTCTATCAGTTGTTCCTTTGTATATCCATTTACCTGACCAGTTTAGCAAATCGGTCGTTTGATAAAAACAAAGAAAAAGACTTTAAAAGAGACAACTGCGCCATGAACGAATTCGAGTTTTGAATTCACAGAAATAACAGGGCACGGCAGGTATGGGCGGAGAGAGCACTCTTAGAAACTGCAAGAATAATCGCACGACACTTTATAATAAGCCCGGCTGTCATAACTCTAGGGCCGGGCCGTGCCTGCGGAGGGCCTGAGTTCTAAAAAACGGCAAAAATATATATTTTTCTTTTATTATACCGCTATTTTGTGCTACTTCTGCTGTTCCAAACTGCCGCCGCGACAAAACTTCATTTTCAAGTTTTTTTTGGGTTTTTTGAAACCTAAACCATGACCTGGGCGTAGCGCTTTCAATGGAAAAAAAAAACGATAGAGTTGCAGACCCCCAAGATTTCATTTCTTTTGGGTCAGCATACTACGTGCGGACTTTTAGCATTGGAAGGGGAAAAAAAAATAAAAAAATAAAAAAAAATTAGGAGCACTGCATTGACAACCTTGACTGAATTGCTATGATGATGGAATGGGAGTGCCAGGTGGCAGGTGGGATAAATCTGCCAAGCAGAAGTAGGGACTCAGTTGATTGCCTAGAGGGATTGCACGGACCAGCAGAGGGGTCTGATATTAAACAAGGGTTTTTTTGGGGGGGGGGGGGGGTATGAAGACTCTAGTACACTTTTGAGCGGCCGTGGACACAGTCTGAGGACTACTGGTAGTGCAGTCTAGCAACTTCAGAGAGCATGGCAAAAACTTCCCTTCCCCCCCCCCCAGCCCCACCCCCACCCCTTCTTCCCATCAGCATCTAACAAGATACCTATCCTGAAGATCCAGCCTTTCAAAAGCCTCGCACGCCTCCTCAAGCTCACCCTTTTTTTTTTCAAACTCGTTCGCCGAACACCACCCCCCTCCACTACCCGACCCCAATAGCCACCCTTCGATCTCAGACACCTTCCGATTGATCCCGATCCGATCGTTGTGGAGCAGCCGGTATCCCGCCCTCTCCATCTTTCCCTTCATTTCTGTAAGATACTGCTGCAGGCGGTGCTTGGCCACCTCCTTCTCAAGGGCAGCCCTGTCGCCGGCCGCGAACGTGCCCTCGAGAGCAATCATCTCCTCGATCTCGCCACGTGTCAATCTACCCTTGTCCGTCGTGAAGGTGCCATAGCTCGATCGTCCCGACACAGTGTTGGTAGCAGTCGCGTGAAGAATGCCATCAGAATCGATGGAGTAAACGAGGAGAGCTTCTGCCTCCCCCTTCGGCGCTCGCTCGAATTTGTCCAGCGTGAACGTGCCAAGAAGATAGTTATCTTTGCAATGAGGACTTTCACCCTCATAGACGCAAAACTCCATGGCGGTCTGATTATCTTGAGCCGTGGTAACTTGCAATTCTGCCCCTGTTACAGGGACAGGAGTGTTCTTTGGAATCAGGACGGACATGTTCTGCGCTTCAGGTCCTCCTTGTGTCCACGTCTTCACACCTAGCGTCAACGGCGTGACTTCCTGCAAGACCAGGTCTTGAAGATCGGAGCCTAAACCAAAACATCTCTTTGTAATCATTGCTGCCTGCACCGCTGCACCGTACGCAACTGCCTCGTCAGCATGAATGGATGACAAGGGCGTTTTCCCGCCAAAAAACTCAGTCAGCATGGCCGAAATCTTGGGCATTCTCGTGGCCCCGCCGACCAAGATCACCGACGCAATTTGTTCTTTGCCCAGCTTCGAAAGCGCGATCGCTTCCGTGACCAAAGCCATACACCTGTCGAGCAAATCGCTGCAGATGTTCTCGAAAAGTGCCCTGCTTATGGTCACCTCAGCGTCCGGCGACACTTCAATTTCCGCAGAGGGCCGCGTCGAGAGGGTGTGTTTGGCAGCCACACACCTCTCGCGTAATCTGGTCAGCCTCTTCTGCGAAACCGCCCCCCGACTCCCCACCTCTCCTACCGCTCCCGCCACCGGCTGCAGCACGTGCTTCTGCAGCCGAATATCGAAGTCAACGCCGCCCAAGTGGCTGTCGCCGGTCAACGCTATCACCGTTGACTTTCCACGTCCGATCTGCATGACCGAGACGTCCAGCGTCCCGCCGCCCAGATCGAACACCATCACCGTCTTCGTCCTCTCTCTGTCGAAGGCAATCAATCGCTCTCGATGAACTGTGTATCCCAATGCAGCTGCCGTTGGCTCATTAGCGATGCGCAGCACCTTGAGCCCAGCGATCTCCCCTGCGTCCTTTGTCGCCTGTCTCTGGGCATCGTTGAAGTACGCCGGTACAGTGATGACAGCTTCCGTGACCTCTGAGTCTAAATAGGCTTCCGCTTGCCGCTTCAACTCGCCCAACAACATGGCACAGATCTCTTCTGGCGTGAAATCCTTATCCAACTCTCCTGTTCGGATTCGAACCCTCGCCTCGCCACGTGGCCCTTCCACGATCGGGAACGGCCATAACTGTTTGTCTTTCTGAACGGTAGGGTCATCAAACTTGCGTCCGATCAGCCTCTTCACCTCAAAAACCGTGTTCTGGCAGTTTGTCGCTGCTTGATTCTTCGCGGCTTGTCCTATATAACGACCCCTTTCTTCGACGCTGCCCGTAAATGCGACAACTGAAGGGGTCAACCTATCCCCATTCAAATTAGGTATAATCTCCACCTGACCATTTCTCCACACCCCCACAACGCAGTTGGAAGTGCCCAGGTCGATCCCAATAGCAGGCGGAACCCTTGCTGTCTCCATACCCCCGGCCATTGCTCGCGCTCCTCCTCCTCCTCGTCACCTTTCATGCAAAAAAAAAAATAAAAAGGGTTAATTGCAGAAATAGCGCGCCTGTTGAAGTTTCGCAGCAAAAATATTGGCGGGGCCCATGTTTCGTTGCAAAAATGTATCTTTCGTTGCAGCTTTAGAGGTCCCGGTAGTTTCACAGCAAAAATATTTGCTGGCGGGGCCCCACTTTCCTTGCAAAAATAGATATAGATGTTTCGGACCCGTATAACATTTCTGCTGCCAAACTTCAAGAACGCGCTATTTTTGCAATTGCCCCCCCAAAAAAAAAAAAAAAAATCAAGAAACCGACAAACGCTCAGACAAGGGTACCGTCAGATCGGGAGACAATAAGATAAGGGCAATCACGCCATTGCTCGCGCTCCTCCCCCCCCTCACCTTTCCTGCCAAAAAAAAAAAAAAAAAAAAAGTCGAGAAACCAACAAACGCTCAGACCGCCATTGCTCTCCCTCCTCCAACTCACCTTTCCTGCAAAAAAAGAAAAAAGAAAAAGAAAAAAAAAAGTGAAGAAACCAACAAACGCTCAGACAAGGGCACCGTCAGATCAGGACACATTCAGATAAGGGCAATCACGTAATTTGGCAGACTACAATATTAAAGGGGGGGGCATCATGGTGTTTAATAGTTTCTTCTCAGTTTGACAGTGACACCTGCATGTGGTCATCCTCTCCCTCAGATCCCGACCAGTGGACCACCACTCCTCAAGCCAAACACAGCGACTCACCAAGTGACACCAACTGGCCTAGCACAGTTATTAGTTAATAACACCCCTGAACTGTTCAAGTACAAACTGCCATTTGGTCAAAATGGACATTTTTTAATTTTTGAGAACGAAATTGAAACCGAGTTTTTTTGGCGGAAAACAGGTCCAAAAGACCACCTCCTGGACAGGGTCCACTGTCCAGCCTTCTTGAAACGCTGGACCCCCTGGATGTATGTGGACTTAGCGACCAGATACATCCGGGGGGCCGGGGGTGCAGCGTTCTTGAAACACTGGACCCCCTGGATGTATGAGGACTTACCTAAAGAGCAGATACATCCAGGAGGTCCAGCGTTTTAAGAATGCTGGACCCTCAGGAGCCAAAAATTTGGACCCAGTCCTTGGGGACATTGGTTAAAATTGGAAAAACAGAGAAGATTAGCATGGCCCCTGCGCAAGGATGACACCCATAAATCGAGAAATTGTCCCCAAAAACAAAGGACCTGTCAATTTCGTTAAAAAAAAAAAAAAAAAAAAGTCTATTTTGCTGAAATGGCAGGTAACAGACTAGGAGTTTAACTCCCATGGAAGAGGAATAAGTGAAATACTTCAATAATTCTGAATCACCATAGGCAAATACTTCAATTATTCTGAATGACCATGGGCAGCTCAGCTCAGTGATGATGCGTAATTCGCAGCCCTTAGGCTGCGGTATAGTGTGGTTCCGCGTCTGTGTCAAGGTGTCGCATTTTCGGTGGCGGGCGACCAGGACGCAAAGTGGGTTCTTAGGGGAGAAATGTTTTTTGGGGACCGGTCCTTGGCAAAATTGCGGACTACCTACAGCTAGCTCTTCTAGAACCGGGACTTTTGGAAAAAAGAAGGACCAGTCCTCGGGTGGAAGTGGACCACAAAAAGAAGTGGGGGGCATTGGACCTGTCCTCGGGTAGAAGCGGACCCCAAAAAGAATGAGGACATGTGAACTGCAAAAGGGCCCTCAGGCCCAGGCGTTGAGCCCCGTCTTCTCAACCAGGGAGGTCAGGCACAACGAAACAGGCCTTTTGCAAGAGGCAACTTTGGCGATTTTCTGCGCTCAGACACAACGAAACAGGCGTTTTGCAAGAGGCAACTTTGGCGATTTTCTGTGCTCAGACGAACATGCAAAAAATCTAAAATTTTGAGAATCCATAGACGAGGTCGTGTTCTTTCCAGAAATAATAATAGAACATTTACAAAAAATCATTTAGACTGCGAAATAATCGTCGCGCCAATTCAGCACATTCTCCATTTTTGCCACTCAGCCATGCCTGGGCCAACTAAAAAAGTACTCCAAATTCAGTGAGTTTTCGCGCTCAGAAGAATGCGTGAAAAAACCTGAAAATTGGAGTACTTTCCAGGAAAAACGCTACATAAGTTAAAAAAAATCATTCCAACTGCGAAATAGATTGCGGCCGCAATTTGACCCATATTTCAATTTTGCCATTCAGCCTCTCTCTCTCTCTCTCTCTCTCTTAGTCCCCCCCCCTCCCTCTCTCTCTCTCTGGTAGCCCCCCCTCTATTTCTTTCTCTCTCTCTCACTCATAACAATAAATGGAACAAAACTCTCTCTCTCTCTCTCTCTCACTCACTCTCTCTCTCTCTTGTGTTAGCTCTTAGTCTCATTGATTTGGCTACCTTAGGGCTGCGTTCCCCGCGCCCACGCGGTAGACAATTTTGTGTCATCTTGTGTGACGGGTGATTTTTTCATCTACCTGCTTTGAATGAACAGCTCAACGGCTATATATCTGGAGGCCGTTGCAGGAAGAAAAGAAAAAAAGGGTGACAAATTGAAAACAAAAAAAGGAGGCGGCAAGTACGTTGGAGTCACACCCAACGTTCAGAATAGGCAACTTTTTTTGCAGTTCCCGAAATGGAGGCTCCCGAAATGGAGGCTCAGCAAATAAGGCCACCCCCCTAAATCTATTCCAAACGCCACCGCACGGGTAATGACTGGCGCAATTTTAGACCCCCTCTAAACCTCCACATTGTACATTTGCGAAACTCACACTATGACATGGGTTCCACTTCGTTTACATGGGTGCCCTTTTGTCTCTCATTTCCTACTATATCAAACTAAAAGTGTGCCACAGCCACAGTTCCCTCCACCGCCCCCCCCCAAAAAAAAAGACCAGAGACTTCAAGTTTTCGTTTTCCAGAAAAAAAAAAAAAGAGGGATGATCCCCAGGCGAAAGGCTGTAAGCTAAACCGGCCGACGCTGCCGGGGTAACTCCGCTCCCGGATGGCCCCTAACGGATCATGAATCCTGGCGCAGAAATAGCGCCAGATTCGTAGTGATTGAGAAGAGGTCATACCGCGAACCGGGAAAACAAGGCACAAGCAGCGTACCGTTCATGAATCTTGCGCCAAATCAGCACCAGATTCATAGTCCGGTAAAAGCAGGCCAAGCAACCTGTGGGCTCGCCGGGAAGGGGACCCTGGGCAAGGATGACACGCATAAATCAAGAAATCGTCCAAATTAAAAAAAAAAAAAAAAGAAAGAGAGAAGAAGAAGAATTAAAAGATTCTGGTGTAAAAAAAAAAAAAAAAAAAAAAAAAAAAAAAGGTTCTGGTGTGGGCACTATCCACCAATTATCCCTTTGGAGTTGGTAATCAAGCACCATTGGGTGGGAAAATCAAGTATTGCTATGGGTGACCTCCTGGCAAGTCCGGTGTTATATATTTTTCTGAGAAAAAAGAAGAAAGAAAGAAAAAAGAAAAAAAGCCGACTTATTTGGCCCAAAATTTGTACCGTTTATAGCGCCTGAGGGTCCTGCGTTCCTAATTTGCCAGGCCCCTTCGGGAGCATGGTCCCATTAGCAAAGAGGATTGCATTGAACGCCTGAATCTGGCCGCGTTTGTGGACAAGTGCAGAAAATCGAGATTGAACTCCTTTTCTGCATCTCTGCCTAAAACACGCCCAGATTCAGGATCTTAATCCTATCCCCGTTGCTAGTGGGACCACCGATACTGCTATTTGTTTTACTATAACAGTCTGTGCCAATTTTCAGCACGTAATCCTATCCTGCTTTTCCATGGCTTTCTCCCTCTGGATCTTGACCTTCTCTGATCTATTGCATCTGCATCTGATCTCCGTGTGTATGATCTTCTGCTCTTTCCAAGTCTTTGCCTTTTTAGCCTGTAAGCGTGCTCATTGCGTCTCCCTATGATAAATCTATCTACCTACCTATCTTCCTGTCCGTCTATCTATCTATCTGTCTCTCTCTCCGTCTGTCTGTCTTTGTATGTCTCTCTCTCTCTCTATCTCTCTCTCTCTCTCTCTCTCTCTCTCTCACACACACACACACACACACACACACACACACACACACACACACACACA
>BFEA01000911.1:236847-251051 GCA_003427395.1 Chara braunii | reverse complement strand
GAGGGGGTGCAAAAAAAAAAAAAAAAAAAAAAAAACACAGATGATTTTTGCAAAAACAAAGTTGTATTTATTTATCAACCGAGTAAAAAAAAGTCAAGGAAAAGAAAAAGAAGTTGAGAAAAAAAAAGAAAAAAAAAAGAGCGAAAAAAATCAACTTCAGAAAAAATAAAATAAAATAAACAAATCGTATTCGTTTACCGATGGAGTAGAAAAAAAAAAGAAAAAAAAAAGGCTAAAACAGTTGATTTCCTGTGTCCTATATAGGCATGTCGTTTTCAATATCCCATCTCGACCTCTCCCCCCCTCCCTCCCCTCCCCACTTCCCCCTCCTTCTCATCTCGAGGTTTCCCCCCCCTATCCTTCCTTCGTTCCCCTCTCCTATCCCGATATCGTCCGTCCTCCTTTATCCCGACTCCCGTCCCGATCTCATCGCGATCTTTTCCTGCTCCCTTTCCTTCCCCAACCTCGTCGCCCTCCTCCTCTATCCTCGCATCGTCTCGTCCCGACCCTGTCCCCCTTCCCCTTCCCTCCATCGCTTGTACCTCTCTCGTAACCTCTCCCTCTCTCCCCTTGCTCCCCCAATCCCGACATCGTCCCGAGTCGTCTCCCATGTCTGGATTCCTCCTCCCTCCTCCTCTATCTCGACTCCCATCCCATCCCGACCTCATCTTGACCTTTTCCTTCTCCCTTTCCAACCCGTCTTCCATCCCGACCTCCCGACTTAATCCCGACCTCTCCCTCACCTCCCTGTCTTGACCTCCCATCCCATGCCTATACTCCTTCTCCCTCCTCCTCTACCCCGACTCCGATCCCATCCCGAGTCCCGACCTCATCCCGACCTCTTCCCCCCCCCACCACCTTCCCTTCCTTCCCGTCTCGACCTCTCTCCCCCTCTTCTTCCTTCCCCCGACATCGTCCCAACTCTCCCTCCCTGATCCCGACCTCTCCCTCCTCTATTTGCGTTTCCCACCCCGAACTCTCGGTCCCAACCTCCCATCCCGACCTCCCCGTCCCGACCTCTTCCTCTCTCCCCTTGCTCCCCCGATCCCGTCATCGTCTCGAGTCGTCTCCCATGCCTAGATTCCTCCTCTCTCCTCCTCTATCCCAACTCCCATCCCATCCCGACCTCATCCCGACCTTTTCCTTCTCCCTTTCCTTCTCCCTTTCCTTCCCCGACTTCCTTCCCCTGACATCGTCCCAACCCTTATCCCATCCCGACCTCCCGACTTGATCCCGACCTCTCCCTCACCTCCCCGTCCCGACCTCCCATCCCGACCTCCCCGTCTCGACCTCTCCCCCTCTCCCCTTCCTCCCCTGACCTTGCCCCATGCCTAGATTCCTCCTCCCTCCTCCTCACCTGATCCCGACCTCTCCCTCCTTCGTTCCCGTCTGCCATCCCAGCCTCCCCGTCCCGACCTCTTTCCCTCTTCCCTTCCTCCCCTGACCTTGGCCGACAGAAAAAAAAAAAAAAAATCGTCTCCCATCCCGACCTCCCGACCTTCCCTTCCTCGCCGTCCGGATCTCTCCTCCCCTCTTTTTCCTTCTTCCCGCTCGACCTCTCTCCCCCCACTCTCCCTCCTTGATCCCGGCCTCCCCCTCTGTTTGTGTCTCCGATCCCGACGTTCCTCCTTCCTCCTCCTCTATCCCAACTCCCATCCCCATCTTCTCCCATGCCTATATTCCTCCTCCCTCCTCCTCTATCCCAACTCCCATCCCTACGTCATCGCGATCTCTTCCTCCTCTCTTTCCTTCCCCGTCCCAACCCATTCTGACCTCCCGACCTGATCTGGACTTTCCCTCCCTATCCTTCCTTCCCCCGACGTCGTCCGAACTCTCCCTCCCCCCTTTCCTTCTCCTAGCTCGTCGTCTCCCTTCCCTATCCCGACATCATCCCGATCCATCTCCCATGCCTAGACTCCTCCTCCCTCCTCCTCTATCCCAACTCCCATCCGATCCCGACCTCATCCCGACCTGTCTCCCTCCCTAATCCCGACCTCTCCCTCCTCTGTTCGCGTCTCCCACCCCGACCTCCCGGTTCCGACCTCCCGACTTAGTCCCGACCTCTCCCTCACCTCCCCGTCCTGACCTCCGATCCCAGGCCTAGACTCCTCCTCCCTCCTCCTCTATCCCGACTCCCATCCCATCCTGACCTCATCCCGACCTCTTCCCCGGCCCCCACCTTCCCTTCCTTCCTATCTCGACCTCTCTCCCCCTCTCCTTCCTTCCCCCGACATTGTCCCAACTCTCCCTCCCTCATCCCGACCTCTCCCTCCTCTGTTCTCGTCTCCATACCCGACCTCTCGGTCCCGACCTCCCATCCCGACCTCCTCGTTCCGACCTCTCCCTCTCTCCCCTTGCTCCCCCGATCCCGACATCGTCGCGAGTCATCTCCCATGCCTAGATTCCTCCTCTCTTCTCCTCTATCCCGACTCCCATCCCATCCTGACCTCATCCCAACCCTTTCCTTCTCCCTTTCCTTCCCCGACTTCCTTCCTCGACATCGTCCCAACCCGTCTCCCATCCCATCCTGACCTCATCCCGACCCTTTCCTTCTCACTTTCCTTCCCCGACTTCCTTCCCCGACTTCCTTCTCCCGACATCGTCCCAACCCGTCTCCCATCCTTACCTCCCTACTTGATCCCGACCTCTCCCTCACCTCCCCGTCCCGACCTCCCATACCGACCTCCCCGTCCTGACCTCTCCCCCTCTCCCCTTCCTCCCCTGACCTAGCCCTATGCCTAAATTCCTTCTCCCTCCTCCTCTATCCCAACTCCCATCCCGACCTTCTTCCATGCCTAGATTCCTCTTCCCTTCTCCTCTATCCCAACTCCCTTCCCATCCGACCTCATCCCCACCTCTTCCTTCTCCCGCTTCGTTCCCCGACTTCCTTCCCGCGACATCATCCCAACCCGTCTCCCATCCAGACCACCTGACGTGATCCCGACCTTTCCCTTCTCCGTTCTCGTCCCCGGACTGGACGGGACCTTTCCCTTCTCCGTTCTCGCACGAAGCAGCACACGATTGCAAAAGTCGGACCGACGACAACCGTTAAGATTGTCGAGCGGCCCCGGACTGGACGGCCCAATAGAGGTTTCGGGAATCATCTGCCACAGATCCCCGAAAGGTCTTCGGGTCGTCCAACCCGGGCCTCGCCGGTCCGGCCCGCCCCAAAGGCCTCATGCCGTGTCTGTCGGGCCCCCCTACTGGTCCCACCACGTTTCCCAACAGCGGAAAGCGGCATCTCGCGGGAGAGTTACGCGAGACCCGCTATTCGCATAAAGAGTGTTAAGGAAGACGGGACAATGTGACCGGGGGACGGGCGTTACACCAGGCGGAGGAGCGCTCCGCCGAACGCTACTGGTTCGGGAGAATCGGTGTTGCTGACTTCCGAACCTGGCACGCCGTCGGGGGACGGGGTTCTGCCGAAGCCTACACGGCTATGGCCAGATCAAACCCTCTCGCGGAGTAGGGAGGTATGGAGGCGGGTCAGCAACCGAGAATGACAGAGTGACGCGGCGAAGCAGATATGTTTTAAATGCGAATTTGACGTGGCGCGTATAGCCCTCACGTCTGTGATGAGGAATAAAGGATAGCTATTAAAGGAAGTAGGGTTCGGCGAAGACCAGGGTGTACGTACCCTGGAAAAAATAGAGAGTCGGGGAGAGAGGTCGTCGAAGACCAACAGGTGAGGAGCGGTTCGGAGCGATCGATTTGCTTCATCTACTTCATCTGCGATGGCTTCAATACCCAAGTGTGCCCCCCCCCACCAGCGGGAGATGGGCGCTCAACGTCAACCGGCGGGGACCATCAAACAGACCACCGGGGAATGCTCAGGATGAAAGTGAGAGTGATAGAATTAGACTTCTACTCGACAAATGTTACGACGAAGGGATCTTTCCAGAATCGAACATCAAATTTTGGGGACACAGAGATAGTAGATGGAGTGGGGGTCTTAACACAAAGGGACGAAGTTGACGACGCGCTGGTCACCTGGTTGAAGTCTAGAACAGTGATAGTTATTTTTGACGAGCCAGCAATTAACTTGAGCGTCAACCAGTGAGAGAGGTTGATTAGGATATACGAGGACGCTTGGTACACGGATGCAACGGTGAATCCCTCCCAGAAAAGGGGGAGGACACATGGGGAGGGTCCCAATGTCATGGCGTACGTGGCAAGGTCGGAGAGGATGTCTCAATGGATGATTATGAAGGGGGAGGACCGCATCCTGTCCAGAAATGGCACGATCAAGGTATTGTTCAAACCTTGGATGACAAAGTCAGAGCTGGACCAAATGAGAGAATCTGACAAGGTGGACAAATTTTGAATAATAGCATTGAGAGTACCTCTCGAAGCCTTGCTATCACTACGCTATGCAGTTGAGCGCCTCATAGGACGAATTCTGGTTATGCATCCGCCGGAGAAATGCCCGGAAGAACCAAGGCCGGGCAACATCAAAATCGATTGTGTACCGAAAGTTCGGCAAACGTTATTGAATGGGTGGTGGTGAAGAAGCAAAGAGGAGGTCACTTGGAGGTGCAATTTGCAAACCAAGACTCACCATTCTGCAATAAATGCTTATGGTGGTTTCACGATGAGTTCGACACTGAATGCCCCCAGTTCAATGAACCCATGCCGGAACACGCGGCAGGGAGAGGTCGTGGAAGAGGGAGGGGGAGAGGAGGCAGAGGAAGGGAGGTTAGACCTTCAACGGGCGGACGAACCGGGAACGGAGGGGGCAAAGGAAGTGGAGCGAGGGGAGGCGGGGGGGGACAGGAAGGGATAGGGAAAGGCAGGGGGGTGGGACTACACCGCAGGGCCCAGCCCCAGCCCCAGCAAATGCCTCCGCCTCCCAGGCCCCCCAACCCACCACCTCCGGACTACTACAAACAGGATATCACAGCCCTGCCCAAGATCTCCATCAAGCGGCGTTAGGACGTTCTGCTCCAGCTGGAACACAACCAATTGCAAGACATATGGAGCCAACGATGTCCCCGTCCTCTCTGAATGGTCAAGGCGGAAAGATGATGTCAAATTCAAGTGGAGGGGCGAGAGGGGGAGTTGGAGGAGGCTCGTGCGGCGGCGAAGCAAGCTCAAATAATATGATTCATATATGATGGGGGCGAAAGACAACACGGGGAACTCGCTGGCATTGGCGATTAGACCAAGCCAGGGAATGGTGGGCCATCGGGGGCTAACTGCTGCACCCGGTTGGGGAGGGGGGAGAGTAGAGCTCGGAGTAGCGAACGGGTGGGACCCGCGCCTGACTCCCCCGCTACCTCCACCACCCTTGATGATGGGAGCATGGATCGAGGGGACGGGGCTGTGTCCATGAGGCCCTTCAGGCCCTTCCATGACCCCATGGGGAACGGGTACATCAGTCTATAAGACCACGGGGAGATCCAGGTACAGTGTTCCAACCATGCCAGTGGCCCCAGCCTGAACCAGACCATAATTGGTCTGGTGGGCCTTCCGATTTATGGGGTGGGTCATGGGCTGCAGGGGCAAGACAAGAAGAGTGGAGAATAGAGGAGAGGAGTGGAGGTAGGATGTGTGATCAAGTCCTTGATCAGGCGTACGTGATAGTGCACATCAATTCGGAATTTGAGTACGAAAACAAAGGGGAGGAAGGTGAGGGGGGAGTTGCAAGGGGAGCAGGAAGAGCGGAAGGAGTGAACCCAACACAGAACGAGGACAGAGAGGCGAGTACGGCAGGCAATGCCTCCACAGTCCCGCAACCGGACCAAATCATGAGGGACCCAGGTACCAAAACATCCCTTCTCGCTCCAGTGAAGACGCGAAGATTGGGCGAGCAAGGAACTAGCGAACCCACGAAGGAAGCAGAAGACGGAGAAGGAGAAGTGGACTTCTTTAACATCCTGTCACCACTAAAACTGAAACTTTCAACTCAGTCTCAGGCATGGGGAGCGAAAGGTGGAGCTAAGCAAGCGGGACACGGACAGGGACACCACTACGTGGTGTTATTCTGCACATCGCTGGCCCCCCAGGGCATCAAGATTTTGGCGGGTAAGACACGGGCGGGGGAATTTGCACTCTCGCAGTTCCCATGGACAGCTTCCCAGGCACGAAGGACCATATACGCGGAGCAGTGGACAAGTTCGCAGCGGGACGGTTTCCGTTCAGACTTATTTCAGGGATAAGTGTGGGGAGGAAAACGGTGGACATAGGGGAAGAAGCCAGCGGGCAGGTTCACCTAGCGTTTGTGGACATTAAGATCACACAAGAGTGTGCTAACACACTGGAAGGTCAGGGGATCCACTGGCTACCGCCCTAGTGGTTCAACTCAAACACGTCTGATAAAGCTGCGAGGATCCACCTGGTGGGCAGTGTGAAGGCGACACTGGTCGTAGATTTCTGTAAATCGTTGCCAAGGGACAAAAAGTCATGGACCCCCCAAGGCCCCCACTTCAGAAACCTGTTGAACACCCTCTGGGAGAGCCAACAGGAAGAAGGACAGACACAGGGGCGAAGAAGGAAAGAGAGTAACAAGTCTGTAGGAGAAGAAAGTCGGATCCAATCGACTGTCGGGCCCTCTGCCCTGAATGGATGGAGTGACAATGGCATCCTGGAACGTCCGCGGTTTGGGGGATTCCGCAGACAGGCAGAAGAAAGCAAGACTGAAGACTTGGATCCACCAGAACCGGGCACAAATAATATTTCTGCAGGAAACCAAGATGGATGAGCTCAAAATTGAACGCTTTGCAAAATGGTGGAAAGACCCCCAGTGGTGGGCCTCGGCGGAGGGCACCCGAGGCGGAACAACAATTCTGCTCCACCATAAGTTGGAGGCCGAAGTACTAGAAAGTGACTTCAATAAGGGCCAGTGGGTTTGGGTCAGGATCAGACTGGGGGGGCCAAAAATGGACCGTGATATCTGTGTATGCCCCCTTCGTGCCAGCCGAGCGATGCTCTTTTTTAGAGATATGCCAAACTTTACTCCCGAGGTAACTAACTTGGTGATGGCTGAAGATTTTAACTCAGTGTTGCACCCCGGCCTGGACTCGCCGTTGGAAGCTCCCAGAAGATCAGAAGCCGTTCTGCTAGAGCAGTTCATACAGGCGCAGGGTCTCACGGACACATTCAGATAAGTCAAGCCAAAGGATGCGGGTTTCACATGGATCTCATCACAAAAAAACGAGGACAGAGAACTGCCAAGACGATGGTTGGACCTGGTGTTGACAAGAGGGGAGGCATGGGAAGCACTGAAGCAGTAACCAGCACGGAAGTAGATCCGGAGCCTCTGTCAGACCACTATCTAGTGAAGGTCTCCTTCAAGTTGCGTCTTAGCCTCCAAAAAGAAAAAGGCTTTTTCAGACTAAATACAGAAAATTCTTAAAAAAAGGAGGTACTGGAGTGGTGCAAACAGCATTGGGAAGACTGGAAGGGAACCAAGTTTTGGTTTGAGTCGGAAGAAGAGTGGTTGTAGATGGGATTCAGGATTGTTACAAGTGCCATGGACGTTTTCTCACGCATCATGGCCAAAGACCGCAGAGACGAGGAACTGGATTGCCGACGCATGGTGAAGGAAGCGGAAGAGAAAATTGGGAGGGATCCGTACTCTTACATCTACTGGGAACGAAGAAGGGACACATGGATGAGTAAATGGGAGGCAATCTAGATTAAGCAACTAGAGGTTTAGGCAAGAAGAGCGCAGGAGAGGGGGATGTCACAGTTAGACAGGATGACACGAGAGACCTTCCGCAGACTCTGCCCGTACAGATCTCACAACACCATTCGAGCTCTGCAACATCCCTTCAATGCTCGCGCAGATGTCGCAGAAGACACTGTGTCCCTGGCGGAGTATGTCACGCTGTACTACCAAGACATATTGACATCACGCCGACAGCCAGGGGAATCACTGCAAACCATGAAAGAGGAGGTGGATATGTGGCAACACGCAGATAAGTCGCTGGAGGGGTCACAAAGGCTAAGCCTGGACCAACCATTGACGCTACAAGAACTGGGGGAGGCAGTTAGGAGTATGGCAAAAGGCAAGTCCCCGAGAGACGATGGCCTACCTGCAGACTCGTGCAGAGTTCTACGAGGCGACTTGGGAGCAGACAGGACCACTGCTCATAAGACTCTATAACAGGGTCCTAGAGGGGCACCCACTCATGGAGATGTGCAGAGGGGTCATCACGATGCTGTACAAAAAGGGCGATAAAACAAACGTTCGGAATTGGAGGCGAATATCGCTGCTAAACGTCTCCCACAAGATCTTAGTGAAAGCCCTTGCAAAACGGTTGGCGGTGATCCTCCCAGGACTAGTGGGCATCGACCAGGGAGCCTTCGTCAAGGGACGTTCAATTGCAGAGAATATTATGCTAGCCATGGGGGCGCTCGAAGTGGTGGGCAGGGAGAGACGACAAGTAGCAGTGGTTATGCTAGACTTGGAGAAGGCCTATGACCGGGTAAACTGGTCATTCGTATTAGCCACTCTCGAACACATGGGTTTTGGGAGTCTCTTTCGACAATGGGTGTCAGCACTGTACTGCTCATCAAAGGCCACAGTTTTGGTGAATGGGAAGCACACCAAAACGTTTGATTTGTCAAAGTCACTAAGACAGGGGTGCCCCCTCCCCCCCCTCTTGTCTCTGGTTCAAATGGAAGTCTTGCTGAATGCCATACGAGTGACCCCCTGCATCAGAGGACTTTAACTGCGAGACGGGGTGGAAGTGGTCGTGGGTGTGATTGTCGACGATATGCTGCTGGTCTCGGAGGCAACTACGGAGTCAATGGGAGCGGCTAAGATACTCATTGACCAATACTCATCTCTCTCGGAGGCAAAGGCAAACTGGGACAAGTGAGTTTACTTCTTGCCTCGAGAATATGAGCTAACAGAGGACAGGACCATGAAGAGGATTGGTGAATTTGACTCCGAACGGTACCTCGACGTCCAAGTATCACTTGCCAACATTCGCCCCGCCCAAGGCAGCATCCTTTCAGGCAAGGTGGAAGCCAGGCTGCAGAGATGTAAGGAGGCCAAGGGCATCGCACTCATGGGAAGAGCCACGATGATCACTGCCCCAGTCTTCTCAATCCTATGGTACTTGGCAGCAGTGGTAGTGATCTCAAGAGCCACATTGGCAAAAATTAAGACAAGGGTCGCTCGGTACCTGTGGAAGCCTGAAGCCGAAGATCAGGGCGGGTTCATCTCGAAGGTAGCCTGGGGAAAGATAACACATTCAAGGGAACAAGGTGGCTTGGGGGTTGTGGATCCAGAGAAACAAAACCGGGCCTTGATCGGTAAATGAATATATAAGATAGCTACACAGGCGGATCAGAGAAGCTGGTTGGAAATAATGATGTACAT
This sequence comes from Chara braunii, assembly GCA_003427395.1. Taxonomy (NCBI): domain Eukaryota; kingdom Viridiplantae; phylum Streptophyta; class Charophyceae; order Charales; family Characeae; genus Chara; species Chara braunii. Next base: position 241,720 of record BFEA01000911.1, on the reverse strand, counting down.
TCTATAGCACGAGTTTCATTTGAGCATACCAGGGGATGTATGGGTCTGCCTGTAAGTCACCTCCTATCTGCAGCAGCGCCCGAAGTTAGTGATTGGGCTTGCCTGGTGGATTGCTTGGAAGAAACTCCGTCCATCCCAAACCAAGGCTCCAGAGATCGGAGATGAAGTCCTCAGCCAACCGCTGTTCGAGAACGAGGCCATCAAACAGACGGATGGATCCGTATTCTTGGCATCAGCACAAGCAGACTCCTTTGGCAGGCGATGGATAGAGAAGGGGATATCGCAAGTTCGTGATCTGTGGGAGGAAGAAGTTGCAGACTAGAAGGAAATAAGTATACTTAGGAAGACATTAGGAAGAGTAAGGAATGTAGAGTGATACAATTGAGGAATGCCATTCCAGGGGAATGGGTGGAGATGTTGCGAAGGAAGGGGAGGGGTAAGGTAGGCCAGTGGTGTAAGGGCGAACAACATGGGGAATTCCTCAGGCTGGAGGACCAACTGGACGACAAGGATTGGAGGGCCACACGGTGGGGATTGAGGTTTAACGATCCACAGGAAAACCGTCTGGAGTGTCGAGGGGAGATAGCAGTGGACACAGCAACCCCTCTAATTGCAGCGAGGGTGCTGCAAGTGAAGAGACAGGGTGAGGAGGGAGGTGGGAAAGACCCGATCCTGATTCAAGGGGGTGCAGCAATCACAGATCTGAGGCTAGACCCGGGGGACATAATCTGGGATCTGGGACAGGGCAAGCAGAAATGCCTGGCCCAATATACATCAGAGATGGGCCGTAGAGTGTTGGCGACCCCTCTGCAGGCATCAATTCTTGAGATCTGTTCTACAATGGCTGAGCAGCTGCAACTCCCCAGTCCCCTATTACATAAGGAGGTGTGCAAAGTGTGGACTCAACTTCAAGTTTTCCCCAGCCTGAAGTTCTCAGGCCTACTCTGGCTACTATCACATTTTGCAATCCCAACGGCATCTTGGCTCCGGAAAAGAGGTATGCCAGTCGAGATCATGTGCATGAGATGCGGCCCGAGACAAGAAGAGACGCTCCGCCACCTCATCTGGGAATGCCCGACATCCAGGCGCATTTGGGACTGTTGGACACGACATTGGCAACGGTTAAATACAGCCATGCTGTGGGACGAGAAGTGGGTGTTGACAGGCCAACTCCCTCCTTTATTCTTTAGCAAATCCGGTTGGGGTTACATGGCTCAGGCAACCAGACTCCAGAGCAGCCATCATGTGGGTGATCTGGGAGGATCGCAACAACATCCTCTTCACAAAAAAGTGGACTTCAGACACAGTCTGCAAAAACAAGATCAAAAGGGTGATTCAGACGATGATCCTGGCGGACTGGGTCCGAAAGGCGGACAGGGGGAGAGGGTCACAAGGGAGGAGATGGTTCCTCTTCACATGGGCCAGGAGCAACCAGCTGGCAGCAGTCTCTCTGGAAGGAGAACTGGTCCTTACACCATGGCTGCAGATGTAGAAGCCCCCACACGGATACCGTAATCAACTCATCTTTCTTTTGTGACCTCAAGGTAATCAGACCTTGAAAGAGAGACCGAGGGGTTATCTGGGCAGGTAGGCTATAGTTACCCACCTGGCTATCTCGGTGGGGGTAGGACCGCGGTAGGTCGATAGCGCACTCAATCAGTCTGGGAGCGGGAGTGGCATTTGGGTAGTACGGAGGCGGAGTGCCTCGGGGAGGCCGGATTAGGCCTCCGAGGGTCCCAGTTTTTGGGAAGCTTGGGCGAGGGGGAATGGGGGGGGTTGGTCTGTATTGGTCTGGTTTTGGGTCTGGGTTGGCTTGTTACGGACAGTTTGGTAGTAAAGGGAGGTGTAGATGGGGTAAGGGGCCGCAATAGCGAAGAGAGTAGGGAGGTAACGGACTAGAGGATAGAGGGGTAAGTAGGAGAACAACAGAAGACTCTGATCAGCCATAAGCGAATCTGGGTAACGCTCCCAGCTCCGGTCTTTATGTGAGGTTGTCGGCCTCCCCTTTTTTTTTTTTTTTTTTTTTCATGTTCAAAGGCTAATTCTTTAAGCCCAACCAATTCAATTACCTGTCAAATCTGGACAGGACGGCCTTTCAGGCCTTTTTTATTGTCATTATAGTATTACGGGGAACCCCGTAGCAGCCACATCCATGCTCAAGCCTCCAACGAGGGAACATGCGGGAGCTGCACCCACCAGCAGGTGCGATACCTGCTACAGCAGGTGGGCGATACCGGCCAGGGGTCAACCGGTAGCATCAGGACCGAGCTTCTTCGATGGGCCAGTCACTGTGCCTCCCCTCTGGTCCCTTAAAAAAGAAAAAAAAAAGAAAAAAGACGTTCTTATCTATAGTATCTTTTTTTTTTTTTTTTTTTTTTTTTTGGTTCTTTTTTTGACGCATATGATTCTGGTGTTCCCACCAACAGTAGCAGACTCAACGCATCCTCGCACAACTACTTTTGTCCATGTATCTAACCGAAATAGAGGCTGACCTCGACGAATCAGATCGCATTTACGCCCTGAGTGCAGTCCAACAAGTAAAAGCTGAGTATGCCATCAGACTTTGGGCCTCGCCGCACCACAGTAGAAAGGTGAAAAAATTCGACGGCTGACAGAACAAATTCGACAGCCTCCATTCGACAGTTTGCCCCCCTTTAGCCACACAGCACTGTAGAGTGCACACACTTGTGAATGCAAGATGGAAAAAGACTAACGCGCCAGATGGTACGACAAGCATTAGCCCATCCCGACCTTACCCCCCCTCACCGAATTTCGAAGAGAAGTCGACGGCGCAGCCGTGGAGTGTCGAAAGCATGGGAGTAGCAGGCTGGGGATTCAACAACTTTCTACAGGAGCTGTCGAGAAGCATGCTCTGACAACTGGAGAATTTTTTTCCCGTCTCCGACTTCGACAGCCTGTGTGGCGAAGAGAAACTGTCGAAAATTGCATTTTCGACAGTGGTGCGGCGAGGCCCTTTGGCCTGGCTGCACTACTCTCGAAATGTGCAAGACGAGAGTGAATCTTCGGCTAGACCACGGACAAATACACGGCCATGATTTTTGTCTGTTGTGTCTCGAGAGTAGTGCAGCGAGGCCCGTATACTACCGTCTTCACCCACTACAACGCCCGGTCATTAAAAAACTAAAAAAAGAAAAAAAAAGATCGCCCGGTCAGTAGAGCTGTACTTGTCGGAACGTTCGGCCTACATACAATGACCGGGTGTTACGGTAGCGCTGTGCTTTCTGAATGCCTGATATGGGGCCTCGCTACACTACTCTAGACTCTCGAAATATTTTGAGAGTTCGGCTAGCCTTGTCAGTGAGGCGAGACTCTCGAAATACCCGCCTTCGGTGCACTTACTCTATAACCTATTACACTAGCTGAACTCTCGAAATCATGGGCGTCGTCCTACTCTACAGAAGAGCTTCACCACTGCGGTACAGGACAAAGTCTGGCCTCCGGGACAGGAGGTCCACCCTCGAAAAACGAGCCTGTCGGCGGGCAACTCCCCAGTTTGTGCAGGCGGGGGACTCTCGCAAATTCAGTTTGTGCAGGCGGGGCCTCTCGACGTTTCGAGAGTTGTGTTATAGTGTGGCTTCTGACACCTATCGATCGGGTTTCGAGAGTTTCCAGATGGAGAGTAAGGGCCTCGCCACACCACTCTCGAATCTCGAAAAAAATTGAGGGCTAACAGAACTTTTCGAGAGGGTGGTTTTCGAGAGAAAAGCCCCTTTGCCACATAGCACACCCGAAATTTTCCTCTCGAACGTGGATGCTCTCGGCGGCCAGATTCGGTAGTGCTGTGTGGCGGAGCCAACTCTCGAATTGGAAGCGTGTCCGGCACCTGCCGCCTCTCGAAGAAGGTGCGTTTTCGAGAGTTGCTTTCGAGATTGCGCTGCTCTCCTTCAGCACACTACCGTCCAAAATGGCCTGACAGCTCTCGAAATGGACCACAAACTCGAGCACCGACGGGCGGTATCACGAAAACCCCGAAGCTGCAGGCTGAGCTCAAACATTGTTTCGAGAGGGCCCTCGAAAGTGGCGTTCTGACAGCTCTCGAAGACATCCGAGTTTTTTTTTTTCAGGAGGCTGTGTGGCGGTGCCCAACTCTCGAATTTTCGAGATTCGAGAGTGGTGTGGCGAGGCCCTAAGGACCTCGCTGCACTACTCTAGACTCTCGAATTTTCGAGAGTCGGTCATCGCTGCACTTACTCTCGATCTGGAAACTCTCGAAACCCGATCAAGAGCTGTCAGAAGCCAACTATCACGCAACTCTCGAAACGTCAAGAGTCCCCCGCCTGCAACAACTGAAATTGCAAGTGTCCTGGGGAGTTGCCCGCCTACAGGCTCGTTTTTCGAGAGTGGACCTCCTGTCCCGGCGGCCAGACTTTGTCCCGTAGCGCAGTGGTGAAGCTCTTCTGTAGACTAGGACGACGCCTAGGGTTTCGAGAGTTCACCTAGTGTAATAGGTTATAGAATAAGTGCAGCGAAGGCGGGTATTTCGAGAGTCTCGCCTCTCTGACAACGCTAGCCGAACTCTCGAAATATTTCGAGAGTCTAGAGTAGTGCAGCGAGGCCCTAAGTGCAGCGATGACCCACTCTCGAAAATTCGAGAGTCTAAAGTAGTGCAGCGAGGCCCATGATTCTAGTGCGCTCCTTTCTCAGATCTGTTTGACGAAATGTAGTCCTTTCCTGAGTACGGACGCCGCCCAGCCAGGCTAGGCCCGACCGGGCGGGGCCGGGTGGGTCGCCCGGGCAAACCGGGCAGGCAAAAAAAACAGCCCAGAATTTTTTTTTTTAATTTTTTTGAAGGCAGGGTCCTACTGTGCTCGGCGAGAGGACCCCGAATCTGCAATAAAATTCTGGTTTGGGA
>BFEA01000911.1:221538-231761 GCA_003427395.1 Chara braunii | reverse complement strand
CTCTCTCTCTCTCTCTCTCTCTCTCTCTCTCTCTCTCTCTCTCTCTCTCTCTCTCTCTCTCTCTCTCTCTTTTTTTTTCGCTCTTCCCTCTTCCTCTCTCTCTCCTTCGAATACTCCACCATCCAATCACCTTTTTGTTTTTTGTTTTTTTCTTTGTCGGTAACCATAGGGCCATTCGCTCCGCGCGACAACAGCGTCCCTCCCTCCTCCCTTTGTCTTCCCTCCTCTCTCCCTTCTTCTTCGTCCATTCTCTGCCTCCTCCTTCCTCCCTCTCTCTCTCCTCCTTCTTCGGCTCTCCCTCCTCCTTCCTCCCTCTCTCTCTCCTCCTTCGTCCATCTCTCCCTCCTCCTTCCTCTCTTTCTCTCTCTTCCTCCTTCGTCCATCTATCCCTCCTCCTTGCTCCTTCTCTCTCCTCCTTCTTCGTCCATCTCTCCCTCCTCTTCTCCCACTTATCGTTCGTCCATCTTTCCCTCCTCCTTCATCCCTTTCTCTCTCCTCCTCTCTCCCTTCTTCTTCATCCATCTCTCCCTCCTCCTTCCTCCCTCTCTCTCTCCTACTTCTTCATCCATCTCTCCTCCTCCTTCCCCCCTTTCTCTCTCCTTCTTCTTCGTCCATCTCTCCCTCGTCATCGGGGGGAGCACAGAAAGGCACGATTTTGGCTAGGCAACACGCAATGCAGCAGGGGGAGGCCCGACAAATAAATAAATAAATAAATAATGCGGCCCATCTGGCGCACCACCCAGGGGAACAGCCCGCAGTTGCGCGCGCACCAGCCCACGGCGCAAACAGATGTGCGCATGGCTCATGGCGCACTCAGATGCGCGATGCGCACTATGCGCGCCCATCTGCTTCGCGTGTGTGGCGCACCGCGCATGCGCAGCGCATACATGCGCCGCAAGTATGATATAAATCCATAGCAATTTCTCTGCCATCAGATTCTCCTGCATCAGTGGTCAGCCGATGTCCCGCAGATGTCCCATAGGTGTTTGTGGGACATAGTTTACCTTACTGCTTTGCTAGTGGAACCGTGCTCCAGACCTCTAATTCTTTATTTGCAATAAACAAGAAATATTCAAATGAAAAAAGAAAAAAAAAGAAAAATTACTTTCTGTTTTTTTTTTTGTGCAATCAGTAGAATGTAGGGTACATGCCTACAAATTTTCAGGGCATTTGGATGATCCAAGGAAAAACTTCAAACAAGTGCAAAATCGCCAAAGATATCCATGTCAGAAATGTGCTCACCCACTCACTTTTTTTTTTCCTTTTCCTTTTTTTTTTCCTTTTTCGTAAAACATTTTGAATGTGTTTGCATATCTGTGTGGTAGTGTGTATGGAGATCCTTACACAGTCCTGGGCTTATCCTCGGGCCCCGAGAAGTTTCCTTTGAGTCACCAGAAAGATTTGCCGCTGTCGTTACATTCGTCCTCGGGACGGTCGCCCGAGGATGGCTTGCAGGAAGTTTCATCATCTAATTGCGGCCGCAAAGGGAGGGGGGGGTTGGGGGCTGGGTGGTGGGCGGTGGTCCATGGCCTGTTGTCTGTTTGGAGAAGCATGGTCCAGCTCCGGCCGGCGGGAAAATTTGAATCTTGCTGGCACCCTTCGGAAAAAAAGAAAATAAAACGCATGGGCATCCCTGTTCGAAATTCAAATTTCGAATGACAATGTTGGGGTGAAGGCGGACCGGCTTGTGGCTGCGGCGGGTGGTGGACGGCGCCTGAGAGGAAGATCCTTCGACTTCCAAACAGTGGGATTGACGTGGGTGCTGCGTTTGGCCAGGCCTGTAAGACATCTCCCGTGAAGACCCCATCGCGACCGTCGTCGAGGCTCCAATGGAGGGGAGTTGCGGAGAGCGTCCTGTCAGCTGGTAACTGAGGGTTGGTCGCCTTCTCCCCGTCGTTGTCAAGCAGTGCATTTTGGTCATCGTCATGGTGAGGGTTGAGAGAGGATTGTCTGTGTGACGACCGATGAGCTCCCGCTAGAAAGCCCGAATGACAGATTCATGCCGCCATCAGCGTCATCACCCCCGCAGGCCCTCCTGAAGGAGTTCAGTGTACGACTGCCTATATGTGCTATGACGACTCCCGTACAAGTGGCTCCCCGCCCACTCCAGGGTGGACCTGCTCCCCAGCGCCAGGGTCTGTCAACGTGCTTCCTCCGCCTCCGTATCTGATGAGTCGGGTAGAGGTTGCTCGTGCATTGGCAAGTGCGCGTAAGTAGACGGGTCGTACACCCTTGAACTACGAGTTGGGGCGTGGCCTGTGCGGTGGGTTCTGTATTGCGTCACCGACGACCTGCTCTTCACCTGTCCTCCGTCCATGTTGACGTCATTCTTCGCAGACCGCCTCTTGTGTGTACGTCCAGTCACACTGCCTAGGATGCACACGTGGAAGATGATGACAAGGATAAGCAAAATGACGACCAGGAGCAGCAGCAGCAGCCTTCGAAAGACATCGGCCATAACGACACGTGGGGAGCGGTAGTAATTACCCGACCACGGCACACCTCTAGCAAACGGCTACGAAGAGGGAACCAAATGACAGACAACAATATCCGATAAATGCCCTCTGAAGTTTAACATCACGAAGTACAGTGGTTAATTGAATGGCATGTTGGCTAAAATATTCGGATACGCCGATCGTTGGACTGCTTTGCGTTTCGCGGCACGCACTGCGGGGGAGAACATCGGTTTAGGACATTCGTTGACTCTGGCCTGTCCCCAGTGGTTACCGCTGGCATAAGGTTCCTTGAAGGTGAACGTTGACGACCCAAGATGTTTATATTTCGCGGCATACACTACTAGGGAGAAAAGTGGTTCAGCACGTTTGCGGAGGCTGGCCGGTCCCCAACAGTTACCGTTTGCGTAAGGTTCCTTGAAGGCAAACGTTGACGACCCAAGATGTCCGTACAGTGGCATGTAGGCACTCCAATGGAAAACCCCACGATAAATGTTGTGTCGACGATGCTTGCCGCGAAGTTGCCGATGTCAGACAATCAAAACACTCAAAACAGGCTCAATCTGACTCAAACAATACGGTGACAGACACAGACAGTTCAAACAGACTCATGATACTATTGCATAGACTAAAACAGATCCACAAACTCAAAATTGAAATATTGGAGGGAGGGGGGGGCCGAGAGGAACATGTTATTCGTTAAAATAGGACATTATATTGTGTCCTCGTTCTAACGAATTCATTTTTGGTTGCAACCTAATCAACGTAGGCACGCCCATCCAAAGTTTAACCAAATGCGGACGCGTGCTGAGATTCATACTTGTTAAACTTCAAGTTTATAAATGTGATGAGCAAGGTGTCATGATTTAATCCTTGTTGGATCAGGGTAACCTGACCGAACGTTCGGGGGCCCTGGGCTGGCTCCCGAATGTTCAGGCGTTCGGGGTTCCGTTCGGGGGCCGAACACCTCCAGGTTCGGCCCCCGCCAAACAATATTTCGGGGTCTAAAAATATTTTTTTTTTCCTGAATTGTTTTTTATGAGTTCTCTATGATGTAACCTACACGCCTATAAATTTTGAATCCATTCTGCTAAGCCACAAAAACATTAAAAATCGTCAAAGATGGGGGTGTCAAAACGTGCTCGCCCACTCACTATTTTGTCTTTTTTTCACTTTTCACTTTTTGTTTTCATTTTATTTCGGGGCCTAAAAAAAAATATTATTTTTTGAAACTTTTTAAACAAGTTATTGATTATGTAAACTACATATCTGTAAGTTTTCAGGGCATTTGTCAATGCCTAAAAAAAATTAAAAATCGGCAAAGATAGCGGTGTCGAAAAGGTGCTGGCACACTCACTCATTTTAATTCTCTTTTTATTTTTTCTTATTTTCATCATAGTGTTTATTTTCTGTATCGGATTTTTTATTCAAATTTGGTAAAGAATTTGGATGTAGTGACCAGAAAAATGTTGTTTAGTTTATATTTCTCCATAACATAGTTTTTTTTCGGAATTTTTTTAATTTGTTTTTTATTTTTATTTTTTTATTTTTTTTCGTCCACGTTCCGCCCGAACGGCCAAACGCCTCCCGAAGGGGTCCCGTACGTTTGGGCGTTCGGGTTCGGGCGTTCGGCCCATCCCGAACGCCGGTAACCCTGTGTTGGATAATATATTTCCTTAGGTTATCCCTAAATTAGCAGGCATGCCCATCATCTCGCACGTGACGGTTGTTTGAATGTCGATGAGATCCAGACTTCTTTAAAGTACTTAGTGTAAAGATGGGCACGCCCACCATCTCGCTTGATATGTGGAAGTGTGCTGAGGTTCATACTTCTTTACAATTATGATAAGCAAAGTGTTATGATTGTATCCTTGTTGGACATGTTTGCTTTGAACAATGAGTCATTGTAAACTCGTTGGATATATTTTAATATAGTTTGTGTCATCAACTTCAACTATTGTAACAATTACAGTAGTAGTCGAAGTACAACTCAAAAATGTTCACCATACGTCTTGGTAACAATCAATTAATTTTGACATACAGGTTTGTTTTTTGCGATAACGCCTGTCGTATTACACAAGAACTTCGAATTTGTTCATTTCCGATCGAATCCTCACTTTCATTGGTCGTGCACAAAAGGTTTGGGTACGAACTTGGTTACATATAATTAAGGTGGTCACAAGGCATGTGATTCTATGTGCACGCAAGAGACATGATGTTATTGGTCTTTGCATAATGAACTGCATACTCACACACTCGTCAAGATTTGTCATGATTCCGCACACCAGTTTGTCATGTCGCACTACAATTACCGATATTATCTGTTGTCAAATATATGCACACTTTTGGTTGACCTGAACATAATTTGAAACAACGAACACAATGCGCACTTGCTCCGCCACATGAGAGACAATTGGGACGTGGCAAAGATTCGACAATCAACACGTGACGTCAAACTGGCAGTGAGAATGTGAAAGACAACTCGAACTCGCAACGATAAAAGAAAGCAATATCGTTGTGGGGATGACAGTTGAATAATGTCAGAATTTACAACATATAATCATTAATGAATGAAATATTTTCAAAAGAATGTTTTTAAGTCAATCAAATTCATCAAAGACAACGACGTTTTAAGATACATGATGCCAATTGTCGTCTAATAAGCGTAATATCTTTACAAAACAATCTTAAAGGTGGTCGATCACCACGTTGCAACAGCGTCGCAAATATGAACATGAGCACCCCGCAACTAGCTTCTGAATCATCCATTTGTCTTGGTAGTTCTTCCACCATAACATTTGTTGTTATCGACTTTTAACTCGTACCTGACCGTCCATGTAATGTTTAACATTTCAAATATTTTACAATCAACTCGAAAACACTAAGCTAAAAACTCGAATCAACTATAACGCGAGGAAAAAAATCAAAAATTTCAAGGACATTATGTCTCAAGTTGACGGAAAGGAGGATCCAGTGATCATTATCTTTGTGGACAGGAACAAAGATAGTATCGTACTGAAGTCGATCTACGTTTTTAAACAACCCTTTCCACCCCATCGTGTCCTTGAAGTTTCACTTTACTTAAGAAGAACGAATTAAAGATGAAGACTTGAAAGTCTAACGGGATGTCACATACCGCACATGGGGTCAACCCCAATAGCGCCATGAAAAAATTGACCACCTCGTCATCCACGCTGCCATCGATATACGAGAGGGTGAGAACATCTTTTGCTGCAATTTGCAATTGGCCATCGATGAGGGTAGAGAGAACAGTGCGAGGTGGCACCGAGCCTCGTCTAATGTCATCCAAAACCTGCAAGCTTCGAGGTGCAGTCGCTACAGCGAATCTTTCCCCGCGTGTTCCACGTGTTGTAGCCCGCACGACACAACATCGACCAAAGGACACGTAGGGTAGTGAGAAACAGAGTTATAATCATTATCCTCCATTGCACGACGTGTTGCTAGGTATTTCTCATACATGGCATGACCCCTACTCACAGATCGTGGATATGTCCCTTTCTTTGGGGCCAAAAGGGAAAGATATTCCTCAATGGCGATGGCATGCTCCTTCTTTCCGATCTAGGCATCAACCCCTGATGCTTTTAACACATCCTTGTGTTTTATCGTCAACCCGAGGACTTTCTGCAGTATGTGTTCTGGATATTTCGAGAACCTCCGTGTTCGAGATGACCCCACCCCTGTACAACAAAAAAAGGCAGAATGGAAAATGAATACACGTTTCCCAATACTTATCCGACGAAAGTGAGAATATGAGAACCACATAATCGTAAAGACGCAGGACCTTTTCAGTTATATAACCCTGATTTTGCACGTCCATAAGCACCGAGGTACGTGTGTGCGGCTGGAAAACGAAATGACTAGCGCATTCGAGCTTGATAACCCCGCCCTTAACAAAAGAATACCACCACAAGTCACGGAAGCGAAAGGCAAACATTCCCCGAAGTTCGGATTTCGGCGGACTTTTTCCCATTGGAGGCCGATAGAGACTAACCACATTACGCATCGACATAGGAAGTGCGGATTCCGATGGACTTAAACCACCACTCTTTCCGAGAAGAAAAAACTGTCATTCCATTTAGTTGGCTAAGTTCTTAACCGAGAAAGTTTTTGTGAGGGAATGCTTCAATAGAAGGATAGATCCTTCCTTTGATGAAGTGTTATATTTTCGTTGAAGTCTTCTCTGTCGGTGACCAACAACCTGCCTGACTCACAGAAAGGTCAATGAGATGTAGTTGGAAAGACTGGTGGTTGTAATTTGTCGACATTCCGAACTCGAGTGTATGGCACGGTTTGTAGTCCGTCGACATCCGGGCTACGAAAGAAGTCGCACTCTCGCTTTCGAAAGCCTGGGCAATGGGCGCGCAGACAGTGTGGCATTCTTCACAGCTTACTGGTCGGTTTGTCTCTCTGCTCCTTCGTCAGTGAAGTTTGCGGGCAAAGCGAGCACGTCGAGAGCTTGAGTGCCGACCCTATATTTTTTAGGGGACGTGACATGTTGTCGTCCCCTGACCTCGCCTTCCCCTCCGCCGACAAGCGTGGCCGACAGTACTGGAGAATTCAGCAGCGAGAAAGTGAGGGCAACTACCACGGAAGGTTTAACGTTGGGAGTGTCGTCGACATTAGGCGTTGTGGACGGATGCGCGGACACGTGCTGGTCGTCGAGGATACCGTCGATAACTTCTTCGATGCTTAAATGGCGACTTGTTTTCGATGGGTTCATAGCAACGGGAGCCTCGTAAAACCAATGTTGCAGATCGACGACAGACATAAGTGGTTGGACCTCATAGTCTTTAGGTTCTGCGGAAAGGCTGATAACCACCTGTGGCTCCATCTCCATTATTGTGGCATCGTCGTAAACATCATCCTCGTGATGCTCTCCGTACTGTTGTTCGAACTCGTCAAACGACTCTCTTGATCCGGCATCGTCCTCACTGTCCTCCCCTTTGTCGTCTCCAATACCCACATCCCCTTTGGCTTTTTCTTTTCCTTCAAGCAATTCAATCAGCTCCATTCCTCCCCCTTCCTCTCCTTCCTCCCCTTCTTCCCCTTCCTTTCTTTCCTCCATTTCCTCCCCTCCTTCCCTTCCATGCAATTCAGCTCCTTCTCCGGCACCCGTGTTGAATCCTGACGACCGCCCTTCTGTCTCCATGCATGCTGCCCCTCCCGGCGGCACGACAATCCCTGACCGACCCCCCCTGCCTGAGAAGTTATGATCTCGGCGGACTTCGTCGTCTCCGTGTCGTCGGACCCTCCAGTTATAGCCTCTCGCTCGAATCCCAGCGGTCGTCGCTCCCCCTCTGGCGATGCATTCCCGTCCCTCACCGCACCGCTGCCAATTGTGGGATTGTGGCTCGGCTCCCCCACCCCCGACCAGCTCTGCCCGCTGTGGCGGCACCTCAACCGACGTAGTTCGGATTCCGACGGACTTTAACGTTCCGCCCGAGCGGCTACTGAGAGCGACCAAGGCTACTATCGTCTCCCTTGTTGAGCTGGTGGACGAAGTCAGGAGGTCGGCGGACTACGTTGCATGCTCCGACCCAGGGCCAGTACACGGATGCTGATCGAGGGCCCAACCCGCCACCCCACCGCTGCCTTTCGTTGTCGTGGTGTCCCCGTGAGACCCCCCCTCCCACTAGGCGGGACTTCTTTGCCACCCTCCGCACTGCCAACCCCGTCCCCTCCACCGCCTGGTGGCCCCACTCCGGAACTCCCGTGCGCCTCACTGGGAGGGGGCACTTTCCTGTCTACCATGCCCTTCGACGGGCTCCTGTCGAGCTCGTAGTAGTCCTCCGTCAGTTCCAACCAGCACTTGTCCTGAATCTCGTTGAACAGTCGCCCGACTCTGGAAATGACAAACAAGTAGCCGGGTGCAAACGTGCCATTTTCGACCCTCAATTTTTGGAGGACCGAAATCTTTGCGAGGTGCAAGAAGTTAGGCTTCGATTCGCGAGGGATGGACACCCATCCCACACCCGGGACTGCGACGGCCATGATCCACTCTCCCTTTTGTATCGCGGGCTGGATGAGTCTTGGATGCCCAATCATGCCATGGCCTCAGTCCTCCTCAGGCGAATGGCTTTGCAACTCAAGAAGGAAGTGAATGTCGTCATCTTTCCAAGACGGATGATCAAGCGGGACGTCAGGCCCGGGAAGCAATCCGCGAAGGGGAACGGCCAGAGCTTTCAGTCTCTCCAACAACTTCATCGGCGTAGTGCCCGACGCCGGTTTGGCCATCGGTCACACGAGAGATGTCGGGCTTGTTAACAGACCGACCGACGAGGACCCTCAGGCGTGCTCCGTCGGAGGTGGGTTATACTGCAGGTCAAGGCTCTCGGTGTCGCTTTCCTCCTCCTCTGCGTTGGCGTCGAACTCGACACCGTTGGCTGCCTCGTCGTCAGTGGAGATCAAGGAGGTGTAACTGCCGAACTTCAACTCCTCCTTGGATTCGATGAAGTACAGGGACTGTAGCCTTTCGAGGAAGGTCTTCGCGTTCATGTGGGAGGCGCCATGGTAGTTGTTGAACAACGCCAACATATGGTCCCTACGGCGGATGTACTCGGCGTAAGTGTCCTTCCTCTACCGCGTTTGCAGGAACACGAAGTCGTATATCTTATTCCTCTTCTTCCTCTCACTCAACTTGAACCATATGTCCGTCTTGTTGCTCCACACCTGATCCCGTTTTGCCTTCACACCCATGAACTCGCAATTGTGGGCCCCCGAATTGACCTCGCTTTTGATGAGTTGCATCGTGAATTGCAACAGGTCGGAGTTCCCTTGCATCGCGACAACGTGTCGACCTGCCTTCAAAAGTTCTCACACGCTTCGCGTGTGCGTCTTCCTAAGGAAGACGACACCCTCTCTCTTTTTGCAAACGAAATCAAGAAGACCGACGAATTGTGCCGGATTGCATTCCCTGTAAATACTGCCTTGTCGTTCCGGCGCGGTCTGCGACCAGTCGCAAGGTGTGAAGGGAATCTCCGACACATCCGTCTGGGTAACCCTCTGAGGCAACCGCACCGCAGCAGCGGTACCCTTCGGCAACCTTTCCTCGTAGATGAGGGACGTGCTAACGCGCAGATCGTTACCCTTGAAGAGGATGTACATGCGGTCGTCTGCCGTGTACAAATTGTTCCCTACGGGCAAGCTTTCTTTTCCTGATTCCTCCTCACCCACTTCCCTTCCAGCCTACGAAACACCCTCGGCGGCGGACAAGCGTGGCCGATCCGCGGACGCGGCGGAGTCCGCCACCCCGCGGACGCATCCTCGCGGACGCGCCACTTCGCAGACGCGTGGCGGCCGGTGCGGAGGGGGGTTCAGGATTTGGAAAGCGCCATGGGGCGGCACATCCCCAGCCCCACCCCGTCATATATATATATAAAAAAAAAAAAAAAAAACTAATTTTTATGTGGGGGGGGTTGGGTGAGTGATGGTATTTAAAAAAAATAAATAAAGAAAAAACAGCGAGTTTTTTTTTTTTTTTTTCCGTTGATTGATTGATTGATTGGCCCCACAGATGCACACACACACACACACACACACGGGTAGGATTGTATATTCTCATGTCCTAGAGGAAGATTCATTCGATTTTGCTTTTTTTTTTTTTCATTGATTGATTGATTGATTGATTGATTGATTGATTGATTGGTGGGGGTGGGGTCGCCCCCCTACCCCCCACAGGCGCACACACACACACACACACACACACACACACACACACACACATGCAGTATTGTATATTTCCATGTTCTA
>BFEA01000911.1:179943-198115 GCA_003427395.1 Chara braunii | reverse complement strand
ATGGCCAGGGAGAAAGAGAGGTTGAAAAAGGAAGAAGAAGAGAAGCTGAAGGAGGTGGATGAAGAAGAGGAAGGACCGCCACTGCAAAAGAGTGGACAGCACAGCGGCAGCAGCAGTGATGAGATGGAGAAGAAGATTTCGGAGTGGGTCGCCAACTTATCCCTGGGTGAGGAGGAAGAGGTTGCTATGTACATCCCCAAGGATGAGCAATAAGCCGCCATGAAGAAATGGGAAGCAGAAGAAGATGTTCTGACGCGGCGGGCGATGGAGGATGAACAGAGGATGGCGTGGAAGCTCGCAGTGATGAGGGAGAAGAAGAGAAGAGTGGAGGCGGCGAATGCAGCAATGCAAGAACTAGCGGAGGTGAGGACTATCTTAACAACACAATTGACTCCGCAAGTAGATCTCCAACGCAAAGTGGAGATCATCGCCCACAGCGTTGACCGGTTAGCTAAAGTGCAAGAAAAGCACTATGAGTTTAGTCGCAGCCAGGAGATATCCGTGCGTTCGATGCGAACGGAATTACGAGATTTTGCTCGCGAACTAGTAGGCGTTGTGGGATCCGAGGTGAGTCATCGCCTCGAGAAGACTGAGCATTTTTGTGTCGGCGCCATCGAAGGCGTCAAGGTGGCCGCTCCCAAGGAGGAGGAGGCCCGTCCTCGCGGGGAGTCGGTCAAAGTCAAATTCCCTGATTCCAACAGTGGGAAAAGGGAAGAGAACTTTGACAATTGGGAGGCCAATGTTAAGACCTATGCGCATTTGCAACAGGGCTCCCCGGATCAGCAGGTCTTAATGGTGAATCATGCACTTAAAGACGAGGCCGCCAGTTTCGCGAGATCCCTTGTTCGTGTTGCCAACTGTAGTGACGATCCAGGTGCTTACTCCTCATTTACGTCCCTCGTTGAATTCTTGAAGTTGCTGCGCGAGTGATTCGCTGATGTTGCCCGTAGTGTCAAAGCCTCAGATAGGCTTCAGACAATACACTCGCGCCAATGGAAGAGTGCAAGGGTACTCAAGGGCACAATGGATGAGTTGGTGGCTGTACCTGACCACAAGGTCACGAAAACCCAGTAGGTCAACCTTTTCTACCGGGCTATTCCCGAAACGCTGCGTGGTCACTTCTTTGACAAGAGTCAGGACCCTGCTATGACTTATGATATACTTAGCAGGGAAGTGGTCACGTTCGAGGCGAAGTCTGCGTCGATTTCCACCTTCTGGAACAAAGATTTAGACAAGGGCAAAAAGTGGAAGGGCCGCACTATCTCAGGGCAAGTCAAGACCAAGGATAGCCTTGTGCTCACTTTAGATGAGGGTAGTGTGGACGAGATACCCTACGACCAGATTGAGTGGGGGTTCGAGGAGGAGGACAGTAGTGTGGGCCAGGGGAGGACTTACGCTGCTGTCGCGGCTGGAGGGAGGCCGCAAGGAGGACAAGGCCAAGGCCAAGGGGGCCGGGCCTCAGGGAGTCGGTTCCTGGGCGATCAGGGGGTTGGCGGCAGAGGAGGGAACCGCCAAGCGGGAGGTAGAGGTCAAGGTCCCCCGCAAAACCGTCCTAGGAACAGGTCTCCCTATAGAGTAGGAGGATGGCACCCAGGGCTACCTCAGGGTAGGCCGTGGGAATCTTTGGGTCTGGACCAGGCTTTATGGCAACAATGATTGAACCAGGGCCAGTGCATTTTCTGCGGTGACCCGGGGCATATCATCAAATATTGTCCTAAGTATCGAGAGACCCGAACGGCTGCTCAAGAGCCAAAAGGCAGCCGCCGGTAGGGGTAGCAACTGCCCCTACCACTAGGCCATGTGGGGAAAATAGCGCTAGCCGGCAGGAGACTCCCACACCACATGTGCCTATGACAGAGGTTGCAGGCCGGTGTCTAGATAGCTGTCCCGAGACTGCTTGTGTTAGAGTTTCGCTAGACACCTCCCTCACAGGCGTGGCGGAAGAGTTGAAGGAGAGGAGGTCCGCCTGGGCTAAGATGAAGAAGGAGAATAAAGGGCAGATGATTTTATTAGATGCAGAGATTCTTAGAAGTAGAGTAGGGGCCCTAGTAGACTCAGGGGCCACCCACAACTATATTAGTAAGCAAGCGTTGCAGAAGTTGAGGCTGGGACTTAAGGTCCAGAAACTGACAGACCCCATAGTTAGTATCCTCGCGGACAATCGTACCATGGTTGTAGAGGATTACGTAGAGGGAGTTCAGGCGTATTTTCGCCTAGAGAAAGATGGGAAGGTGGAGAAGGTCCTCCACTCCCTGACTCTCCTCGTAGAGGACAGCCTCCCGTTTGATATAGTACTGGGAATGGATTGGGGAGAGGCAGCCGGCAACGCTCCATCTGAAGGAGCACGAGTGTAGACTCCCTAGTTCTGCAGGCGAGGCTTAGACTGCCCGCCTGTTTTATGTGTCAGGAGGTGACAATTCCTTGGCACATTGCTGCCTTAGTGCCCCTGCGTTCGCCAGATTGGTGAAGAAGGAGAAATTAGAGGAACAGGTCTTTGTTGCCTATGTTAGGCACGCCACTAAGCCTACGGAAGAGAAGCCGATGGACCCTGCGATTGCCAAGCTGCTGGAGGAGTTTAAGGATTTGACTGAGCCGCCGACAGGCACGGTGCCGCGGCCCATCCAGCACCGTATCGAGATAGAGCCTGGCAGTAGAACTCCTAAGGGTGTTGTGTATAGGATGTTCCCGCGAGAGTTAGAGGAGCTTCGCAGGCAATTAGACAAACTCCTCAAGAAGGGTTGGATTAGGCCTAGTTCGTCTCCTTTCGGAGCGCCTGTTCTCTTTGTTCCTAAGAAAGAGGGAGAGTTGAGAATGTGCATAGACTATAGGGGTCTGAATGCTATTACAGTAAAGAATGTTGAGCCACTGCCTAGGATCGACGATCTCTTAGATCGAGTGCAGGGGGCTAAGTATTTCTCTAAGATAGACTTAAAGTCCGGATATCATCAGATAGAGGTACACCCTGATGATCAGTATAAGACAGCCTTCCGGACTAGGTACGGGCATTATGAGTTTATAGTAATGCCCTTTGGACTAACCAATGCGCCAACAACTTTTCAGCGGTGTATGAATGATTTGTTTAGGCCGTGGTTAGATAGATTCGCTGTAGTTTATCTAGATGACATCCTAGTGTTTAGCCCGACCCTTGAAGAGCATCGGGGTCATCTTAGGCAAGTCTTGGAGAAGCTGAGAGAAGCTAACTTCAAGATCAATGCAAAGAAGTGCGATTGGGCGAAGACCCAAGTTTTGAATCTAGGCCACATCTTAGACGGAGACGGCGTTAAGCCAGAAGATAGCAAGATCGCAGCGATTAGAGATTGGCCCACGCCACGTACGCTGACAGAGTTGCGCTCGTTCCTGGGCTTAGCGAATTACTACAGGAAGTTCGTAAGGAACTTCTCCACCATCGTTGCGCCCCTTCGCAGATTGCTGAGAAAAGAGACAATCTGGAAGTGGGACAAGGACTGCACGTCCGCCATGAAGAAGCTAAAGCAGGCGTTGATAGAGTATCCGGTCCTTAAGGTCGTCAATCTGTCCTTGCCTTTTGTTGTTACTATGGATGCTAGCCAGTACGACATAGGCGCAGTGTTACAGCAAGACGATGGCAATGGCTATAGACCCGTAGAGTTCATGTATGCTAGGATGCCTTCTGAGAAGGTTGCGACATCTACCTATGAGAGGGAACTCTACGCTCTCAGGCAAGCATTAGACCACTAGAAGCACTACTTGCTTGGGAGGCACTTCAAAGTCTATTCGGACCATGAAACGTTACGGTGGTTAAAGACCCAGGCCAAGATGACACCTAAGCTTACTAGGTGGGCCGCAAAGATAGATCAGTACGACTTCGAGCTCAAGCCTGTCAAAGGGAAGTACAACGTAGTCGCGGATGCTCTGAGTAGGAGAGCAGATTACTTTGGGGCAATAGCACATTACCTCGATATAGGAAAGGATCTGCGCAGAAGGTTAGAGAAGCCTATGCGCAGGACCCTATCTATAGTAAGCTCCTCATGCGAGTCAAGGAGGCCCCAGAGACCGAGCCGAATTACCGCACTACTGGAGGGTTACTCTTCGAGAAGACTGATGTCTTTGACCCGTTCCCCAATGGCGAAGAGATCCGTAGTCTGATTATGGGGGAATGTCACGACACAGAGGGTCATTTCGGTTGGCAAAAGACTTTGGCCAATCTGATGCGCGCATATACCTGGCCATTGATGAAGAATGATTATGTAGAGTATGTTCGCAGTTGCAAAGTCTGCCGGCGTAATAAGAGTTCTACGCGCGCCCCGCTAGGTCTTCTCTGACCCTTGCACATTCCGGATCAGCCGGGAGACTCAGTGTCAATAGATTTCATGGACACTCAAGTCAAGAGCAGGCATGGCAAGAGCCAAGTCATGGTCATAGTTGACCGCTTTAGCAAGTACGCAGTTTTTGTTCCTTTGCCTTCTGAGGCGCGTACTGATTTAGTCATACAGAGGTTTTTTGACTGTTGGGTTAGTGAGAACGGAATCCCGCTATCTATAGTTAGCGATAGAGATAGTCGCTTTACTAGCCAGAACTGGCCAAAACTCATGGAAGTATACGGATCTAAGTTGTTGATGTCGTCCGGCCGCCATCCAGAGACTAACGGTCAGACAGAGCAAATGAACAAGATCCTACAACAAGTTTTGCGCATGTATATTAGGCCAGATCAGATTAACTAGGATGAGATGTTGCCTAAAGTAGCTAGTGCGTACAATAACAGCATGCATCTAGCTACCTGCCGCACTCCCAACGAACTGCACAAGTCCTTTAGACCGCGCAGACCGTTTGAGGGACTCAACCGGGATCAGATTCAAAGATTGTCGCCCGGGACCCGGGAGTTCGCTGTACAGCACGAAAAAGAACTAGCTATTGTTGTAGAAAACCTCAGGAAAGCGCAGCATAGGATGATAGAACAAGCAAACAAACATCGTCGCCCTTCACAGTTTCAAGTAGGCGACTTAGTCTGGGTTAGTTCGAAAGAGTTTGCATCTGAGGAGAACATCTCGCAGAAGTTACTGCCCACATATAGAGGACCGTGGACTCTTCTTGAAGTCAAGGGCGGTGAAGATGGACCGTCCTATACAATAGAACTACCAACACACCTCCACACGTATCCAGTTTTCCACGGATCGAAGTTGCTACCTTGTCAAACAAGTGATCAGTTTCCATCCCGTAGATCAATGATCCCACCTGATATGGATGGAAGGTGCCTTGGACTGAAATTTTGTCGGAGGACCTCGAATTTAGGCCGGCGGGAGTGAAACGGTATTCACCAGTTCGCAGTAGCAAATGCAGATCCCAGGGATCGATCCCTAGTTCCCCATCTTACCGGTGTACAGTATTGATGACAACCCGTAGATTTGAACCTGCGACCTATCGAAACGCCAGTGGTAGGTAGATTGTCGTAGGTCACAACTTAGAAGGGAATCGAACTGTAGACCTGTAGGGTAGGAGTCTAGACAGTTCCGAAGTCGTAGCTTAGGATGTCTGAAGGGTCAAGGTCGTAGCTGCTACTTATGTGAAAGGGCAAAGTCGTAGCTGGTTTTCGAGACTTCGCGCGTTGCTGGTTTTTTTTGTTTTTTTAATAAGCTAACTCTTTAAGCCCAACCAATTCAATTACCTGTCGAATCTGGACAGGACAACCTTTCAGGCCTTTTTTATTGTCATTATAGTATTACGGGGAAACCCGTAGCAGCCACATCCGTGCTCAAGCCTCCAAGGAGGGAACATGCGGGAGCTGCACCCCCCAGCACGTGCGATACCTGCTACAGCAGGTGGGCGATACCGGCCAGGGGTCAGCCGGTAGCATCAGGACCGAGCTTCTTCTATGGGCCAGTCACGGTGCCTCCCCTCCGGTCCCCTCCCCCTATGAACACCAGCAGTCTGCTCAATGCCACTTGGGGGGACCAACTACATATCTCTAGGTGGCGGGTGCCAAGCTTGCCCAGGAAGGTACATGAGGCGGTCTATGGGGATTGAACCCAAGACCTCCTGAATGCCACTTGCGTGCCTTACCAACTGAGCTAGGCCGCTGGATGCGTTGCTGTTTACACCTTGTCGTACTACCAAAAAGAAAATAAAAAAATAAAGGGAAAAACTTGCGAAATACCCCCATAAGTTGAGATATGTGCCAAAACACCCCTGAAAGATGTGCGTAGAGCGGAATGCCCCTCTGACAGAAAGAAAAATTTGTGAAATACCCCTCGTGTCAGTTGGACCCCTCATCTTTGTTTTATACCCCTACCGGGTACCATCCAACTTTGGAAAATACCCAGAACTTGGAAACTTTCCTAAGGCCCAGTTGCAAAAGGCCATGCCCAAAAGGCGAGGTCCAGATTGCAAATTTGCACACCTGCCTAACAGGGGCATAACACAAAGATTTCGGCCGAAAAAGGCATTCCCCTCTACCCACATCTTTCAGGGGCGTTTTGTCATATATCTCAACTTACGGGGGTATTTCATAAATTATATCCCAAAAATAAATAAATAAAATTGCAAGCAGTTACTAACTTACTACCTTTCCGTCAGACATGGCCGTTTTATTGCAGTCGGGACGTAGGGCCTGGCAACGTGAGGATAACACTGCACATGCATTTGGACTCTTCCTCGGCACAGTTCATTCATATTTTTTCACTCTACCTCACAGTTCATTCTTTTTTTTTTTTTTTTTTTTTTTTTTTTTTTTTTTAACAT
Organism: Chara braunii; assembly: GCA_003427395.1. Lineage (NCBI taxonomy): Eukaryota > Viridiplantae > Streptophyta > Charophyceae > Charales > Characeae > Chara > Chara braunii. The sequence goes on along the minus strand of BFEA01000911.1, from coordinate 191,401 downwards.
TTGGCTCTGTTCTATTTGTGGGGAGCAACACCTGCTGGGAACCGGGCCCAGCGTCCCTTATCAAATAATCTCAGAAGATCCTCGGGGCCGGAGTCCCCACAGTCTACCCGGTACAACTGGAAGGAGGAGAAAAACCGACTAGGAGTTCCCTACTGTTCCAGCAAGAAGGAAGGTAGTTAAGGTAGCATTACCAGAGGCGGAGGGAATACCTGGCCCTCTCAGTGAAGAACTGCCTGATAGGAATCTAGTAAGCTAGGCCTGGTAGGGTAATCCCACAAAAGCTTTGAATAGAAGAGGCTATTCCTCTCTGTGAAACCGGCCCACCGAAATGGGGTAGACCGTTTCTTTCGAAACTGTTCCCTGGCTGCCTCGATAGATGTAGCTTGGCGTTTAAATTTAATCCATTCTGACATAATGTCTAATCTGATCGAATGCTTAAACTGCGACAGTAAAGAATTAACAGAGGAATTGGTCTTAAGGAAACGCCTATCCCTTCTGGCGAGCCAGATACACCAAAATGCTCTTAATCTGAATGACCGAGCCACAGTACCAATCTGCTGCTTGCTGGTGAGAGGGCTTAGTCTTCCTGTAATAACGAAGTCTTGGTTCCAAAAGCTTATAGAGCCATATGCCTCTGCCCACATCAGATTCAGGCTGTCCCAGAAGCCTCTAGCAATCACGCATTCCCACCACAGGTGTAGCCAGTCTTCTAGGCAGGGATGTGGGCATGCGTCGCATAGCGTGGAGATGTCCATTCCTTTCTCCGAGCACCACAGTGAGGTCGGGACACATGAGTGAAGATGCATCCATTGAAGACCCCCTACCTTGGTCTCGAGAGAAGAAACAATAATGTGGATAAAGAACAGTAAACATTTGGAGGACAGCGGTTGGAGGTTAAGGGCCGAGAGTCTGCGCTGCCAGTTTAGAGTGAGGCCTGCTTGTAAAGAGTGGGCTTCAGAGAAGAGGGAATAACCAATCTGGGCAGAGTAATCCCGGATGGGCACATTGCCCAGGGAGTCTTTGGCCTGTGGGACCTTCCACCCGTATCGACAAACATCATTCTTCCACTCCTTAATAGGAGTGGCTGCCATGGTGACTCGGAAGACCGAATGTCCCTGTGTATCCTTGGACTGGTGGACTCTTACCTCCTCCATGCCCTGCAGAGTAATTAGCTGGGTTTCTCGAGTCTGACTTAGTCTGTCACCGACCAGCGACCATTCTGAGGCTTCTATTATGCCGTCATTGTTGACTTTATCAATTCTGTGGAATTTATCCATGTGTAAAGAGTCTTTAAACCATTGGTCTTCCTTGAATGCATTGCCTGTCTGACGCAGGATATCTGTCCATGCATGGGGGATGGCTTCCGTTAACTCTCTTAAATGGTCTGTTTGGTGCTGTAGTCCGGTGAGTTGAGGGTGAAGGTCACTTGCAGTCTTCCAGTTCCTGGAGTCTTCATCCCAGATGTGGCGTATCAACCATATGCCTCTCTGCATCCATTTGAGCCCAAAGTTTCCTGCTGCTTTGGCGACCGAGAAGGGGAGCCCTACCTTGTTATGGATTGAGGGATTCTCGAACAGACATGTGTTCAGAATCTCATCTCGAGTGGAGGGGTCAGTGAGTAGTTGGGGGATCATTTTAGACCAGGCTTTGAGGATGTTATTCCAGGTAGAATTAGAATGTCTGGTGGTGAAAGGGCGCATCAGCGGGGCGCTCCAGACCGCTTTTGGGTCTGAGAGCTTCCATCCCTTAGCTAGGGAGTGTTGGGCAAGTATGATCCACGGTTGGTCTTCTGTAGAGGTCATGGCACGGACCGGCCATTTGGCTAATAGAGCCCGGTTCTGATTTTCAGGGTCCAGGATGCCTAGACCTCCTGAAGCTCTCTTTTCTGTGATCTTGCTCCAACTGACTTTACTGAGGGCAGATTCTGCTTCTGAGTTGCCTTTCCACAGCAGGCGTGAGAGAAGGCGTCTGATATTGGAGAAAGAGTTGAGGGAGGGGGACCTGATGGAAAAATATACCAGATTTTGGATGTTATGAATGTGTTAATAACAGTCGCTCTTCCTAAGAGGGATAAAAAACGGGTTTTTGACCACGATGAACAGGCGTCTCTAATTCTGTTTTCAATTGTTGTGTTCTCTACCTCAGTCGAGTCTCCAAAGGAGACTTGAATCCCTAAGTACCTTTCAACTTCTGCTCCGGCTTTGACTTGAATTCCTAGGTCCAGGGCAAGAGGCTGTCCATGTGGGGTAAGGGCGACAGATTTCTGCCAACTTACCCTCATCTCGGATGCTGCTTCATAGGTCGATAGGCAAAGTTCCAGGGCGGTAAGTGATGGAAGGGAATTGTCAGAGATTGCTGAGAAATCGTCGGCTAAAGCTGAGGCCTTGATTGAGTATAATGGGGAGACTTGGAGACCTGTGTAGTCGGGGTGTTGTCTAACCATGTTCATTACCACTTCTAGCTGGATTACGAATAGTGAAGGGGCTAACGGACAGCCTTGACGCAGTGAGCGCGTGACTTTGAAGGGTGTGGAGGGATGACCGTTTACCAGGACTCTGCCAGACAAGGCTCCGTACAGTGCTCTGACAAATTTCCTAAAATTATGCCCCACCCCTACCTTTTCCAGTGTGGCTTGAACGAAGTCCCAGTTCACCCTGTCATACGCTTTTTGGAAGTCTATAAGAATAACGGCTTTGTTCAATTGATGAGTTTTAATCCAGTCGATGGACTGAGATATAGTCATTACATTGTCCAAAACCTGTCTGCCGGGTATAAAGCCCGATTGATCGGGGTGCACAAGCCTGTTCTGGAAGGGTTTGATGCGGCGAGCTAATGTCTTGGCAAGGATTTTGCCATGAACATTCAAAAGAGAAATCGGTCTGTAGTTCCTAACGTCAGCCTTGTCTCCTTTTTTGTAGAGAAGGGTTATTATTCCTTCTGCTGCGTGTGGGCCCAGTGGCTGTTCCGTCAGGATCTGATTGAAAACTCGGAGGATATCTGGTGCCAGTAAGGTCCAGAATTTAAGATAGAACTCTACTGGCAGGCCATCCGGTCCGGGGCATTTACCCTTTGCCATGCTGTTAAGTGCAGCTGTAAGTTCAGACAATAAGATTGGTCCCTCTAACGAGGCAGATTCCACGTCAGAGAGGCGGCGTGAGGTTGCGTCCCACAAGGTGTGCTCTAGGTGTGGTGGGATGATGGGGGAGCCAGGGGGGGTTTCGGAGGTGGGAAGCTGTTCATAAAAAAGTCTGACGTACTCACACAATGTGGCCGAGTCTTTTGCAGGTGGTTTGGAGGGATCGTCCGGGTGTTCTAAGAGAGTGATAAGGGTGGAGTGGCGTATATGACTAATTACTGTTGCGGTCTTGTTGGTTAGCCTGTCAGTGTGTAAGATTTTGTCTATTTGTTTGTGTCTTTCCCATAAGTTATAGCGTTTGATCTGTAAATTTTGCCATTCCTGCATTAATCTGGCCCTTTTCCGTTGGGCCATGACCCTGGAAAAAAAGGAGTCTGCAGGTTTTTTCTCGAGGGCGTCGACTTTCCTTTTTAATTGGATTTCTTCATACTTCCTGTTTACCGCCTTAACCCGGGATATAAGATTGAGTTGATTGGATATCAGGGTCAGTCCTTTGTCCAACCAAAGACCGTCATTCTCAAAAAGTGTAGTGTTGGTTCTCCATTCCTCCCATGTCTTCCAAACCCACTCGATCACTCCGGGGTCGTCGAGCACGTGTAAGCTTAGGCGAAAGAGCCCCTTGCCCCTGGCCACTTGAAGGCCCGTGTTGATCTGGAGTATGATTGGCTTATGATCTGACAGTGGTTCGGTAGTGATGATCGCCTTGTTGGCCAGCTGCAGAACGGCATCGTTTGTAAGGATAATATCTAGTCTTCTTCGTGTGAGGACTCCATCTTCAGTGGGGTTGGAGGAAATCCATTTGAAGTCGGATACATCCGGGTGGAGTGTGCGGTAGGGGTCATAAAGACTGTTGTCTAACATGAAGTCGTTCAATGCAGCAGATTCCCCGGGGTGGGATAGGGGGGTAGTGGAGTCGATCCCGGGATTAGGCACCGTATTCCAATCCCCTCTTGTAACCAAAAATTGTGTGTCTGGTATAATGCCGAAAAGTGAGGAGAGGAAGGGGCCCTTAAGGCCGTGCTCAGCAGGTACGTACACAGACATAAAGCACCAACTCTGACTGTTAACCTCTAAGGTAACCCAGCACCAGTGGCCGAGAGGATCTATCTGGGCGTCTTTAATTAGTGTGGCCAATTTTTTGTGGATCAAGATACTCGTGTCTCCCCTGGAGCCTTGGGCAGGGGACCAAACCTGTGAGCCGCTCCACCATGCGGGCATGGAGGAGAGTTTTTCATCTGAGAGTTTGGTTTCCTGCAGCATGATGATAGTTATTCTCTCTTAATGGACCAATGATTTGAGACGGGCCCGCTTGTGCTTCTTGTTGCTGTCAACAAGTCCTCTGACGTTCCAAGAGGCTACCGAGAGCCTATCGTCCATTAGCAGCCGGTAGCTGCTGCCCGTGATGGATTGGCACTGAGGAAGATCTGCTTGGGTCGGAGGTGGACATCATGTTTGGGACATCCCAGGGAATCTTCATCGATTCGAGGATGTACCTTGAGAAGATCGATCTCTCCTTAGGGATGTGATCGTCAAGGTCTGCAATTACATCCCCAGTGATGCCATCGCCAAGTGATGGGAAAAAGCGTTCCTTGGTATTGTTCTGTTTGAACCAAGCTGTGGGTGCCCAGAGCAGCCCCTTGTCTACTATCGCTGGGTCTGTTCCTGGGGCCTGTGTTGCTTCCAGGTACATACTCAAAATTGGGTGCGTCTTGCCCGTATGCCCTTTCCTGTAGATAGAGGAGCAAGGCATCAACGGGATCGGACGTACAAAGTACTTTCTGTCCAACACTTTCCTCGCAGAGAAAAGGAAATCATTTGGGTGCGGAAAGCTGTTGGAAGTTAGGGTTGGGAGAAACAGTTTGTTCTTGTCATTCTGCTAAAGGAGTAGAAGCGTCCCCTGATTGCATTGTTTGAAGATCAAGGGAGCTAATACGTACGGCGTGTCCTGCTGGGCCTCGGGGAACACTGGGCCTAGAACGGTTGGGGATTGCAGCGAATGAGACCCTGAGACATTCTGTGCGCTGCCCTGACTCTCCATCTGTGTCCGTTCCTGTGCCTGTGTGGGCACCGGGGTAGTGTCCATTGCGTTTGAAGGAGTTGGATCCTGACTTTTCCCAGGGATCAGATCCTTCGTTACCTTTGACGGTGTCGCTTGAGTGAGCGATGATAAGGGGGTGCCTGAACCCGTTGGCGGGCGAAAAAAAACAGCAGCAAAGCATGTACCGCCCAGATTTACTGAGCCAGTCGTTGTGGTACCTGCAGGCGGAGGTCCGGTAGGGCGCCATCCCCATTTGTTTGGTGCAGGTGCTGTGGCATCTTTCAGCTTTTGCCTGGCGGGGCCCCATCCCTGGGCAGTTGGTTGGGGGCCCTTCTGCTGTGGAGTCGAGTTTCTGCCCTGGTTCCACTTGGGCTGTCTCTTCTTGCGGGTTGAGTGACGTGGATCCTGGTCCCTATCTGAGAGTTCTTCTCACGAGTACTTTCTTTCGGAGAATCCTGCTTGGACAGACTGCAGCAGATCTGACTGAGAGGAGTATGATTGTTGAGAATTCCTCGTCTGTCTGTTCCAGTCGTCGGCCCTGCATTCCTCTGTTGTGTGTCCGTTTTTGTAACAGTTCTCACAGAATGGACAATCATCCAGAGCGTGACCATGCCTACTGCACTGTGAGCACCAGTGGGTGTTGGAGTTAACCAGATCCGCCATCAGGTATTCGGAGCCAGTCCACACCTTGATGCGTGATCTGAATCTCTCCTCCGCAATGGGGTGTAGGTGGTACTTTAGATTCCCAAGTTTGGGGTCTTCTTTATCACCTACGGGAGGGAATTCCTTAAGCACTTTACCCATTGCTGTCTCCAACCCTTTCCTGATGAACATTGAGGCAGCAATGGGGAAGCGCATGGCCATCACCCAGCAGTTATTCTTTTTATCCTCTTCTCTTTTCTTTTCCCATTCTGCTCGGGGGAGCCAGGGACGAAATAGAACAAGATGTCATTTACCCCCTTCTTTGAACCTCATTTCCTTTTTCGTTTGGATGAGCCATTCTACCACTTTCAGATTCTTGGCAATGTATGTCATCTGACCCCTCCCTCCCATGTGTGTGGTACCCTTCTGAGTTGTCAGTTCTTCCTCAGTTAGCACAGACTCTTCCAAGTACCTGATCAAATCAACCTTTTTGTCATTGGACCAGTTTTTGGTTTCTCCCCGAAAGACGACTGCGACCGTCATTTGTTTAAGAAAGTCATTTTGGGCTTCTGAAACTTTTCAGTTGGGCGGATCTCAATGCAGTCGTCCTCCTCACTGATGTTAATTTCCACGTATGCCGATACATCCTGGGAAACGTGGTCAAGGAACCATCCTTTCATCATGCCATTGAGTTTCTGTAGTTTTGCATTTTTGCAATCCTCTACCGTTATCAATTCATCTACGGGCGCGTCCATCTTGGGGCTGGGTGGGGGGGGGGGGTTAGTCTACCTGTGCCGAGGTATGTCTGTAGTGAGAGTTAAGGTGGATTACTAAGGGCAGTAATGAGCGGTATATACCGTTTCCCGTGGAGAAGGGCAGCGACACGGGTGTTGCAAATAGTTAATACCTATATTATTTACAGAAAGGTATAGTAATAATGATTAAAATAATAATAAATTATAATTAGTAAGGACAAATAATATCCAATGCTAATTGAGGGAGCCGATGAGGCAATGTAGAGCTCAGCCCGTGGAATAGGGCAATGATGTCAGCATTGCAACTATTAACCAAGAAAAGGCACTCCCAACTCCCCAGGAATCTCAATGATGATCAAGATAAACAAAATAATGAAATGTGGGTAAATAATGAACCACCTCTAACAGAGATGGGTATACGTAACCGGGGGGAACACGGATTGCTGAGGGGTACTACGGGGGGAAAGTAATATGGAGAGATTTATAATGAGAAATTGAGGATGTTGACAGAGAAGGGTGTAAAACGCTGCCCGTGAAGTAGGGCAATAGCCTCCAAATTGCAAGTACTTCACGGTATTGATATTAGAAAATCTTCACTAGTCTAAGACTGAATGAATTGGCCACATGTTATATCATGGATGGATAAGTAGCAAGGTTTGTAACCATGGGATCTCATAAAAAATAACGATCCATGGATTAATAAGAAGTGAGGTTGGTGTGATGGGGAGGATAGGCGTCGTGACGCTTTCCCCCGCAAAGGGTGTAGGGCCGTGTGTTAGAGTATTACTGATGTGGCAGGTATCTTAAGTTTTAGAGCGCAAGGGCCCAGGTGGAGTATCCTCCGGAGGAAGATGTGAGTTTGGGTAGTGATGACGACAGGTGACGGGAAAGGATGGGGAGGAAGGGAAGGGGCTAGCTCAGGTCCCGGCTTCGACTATGACAGAATGGGGGGATGTGGGGGGGGGATGTGGGGGGGGGATGTGGGGGGGGGATGTGCGTTCCGATCGGAGCGACACGGAAGGTGAGGAGTGAGGTAGCGAGGGTGAGTAAGGGCGTCGTGGGGGGGGGGGAGGAATGATGAAGATCTCTTGGAGTCGCGGGTGGGAGGTCCGCTGGGCAAGTGACGATGATGAGAGGGGAAGCGAAGGAGGGAAGGGAGAATAGACCTACTGGGAGGGGTAAAAGAGGCGTACGTGTCGGGAGTTGAAGCGGCCAATCGTGTCGGGAAGGGGCTAGGGACGAATAGGAGGTCCGGTGGAAAGGGGGAAAGAAGAAGAGGGGAGGGAGAATAGGCCTACTAAGAGGGATAGAGGAAGCGCATGATTTAAAGGTGGGGGTGGCCGTATGTAACGGGGGGAGTTGGAAGCAGTAAGGGGGGGTAGGGGGAGTATCTGAGTAAGGCAGGTAGGGATGACGGAAAGTTGATGGGGTAGCGAGCAGGGGGGCTGATGGGGAAGCGACGACGGTAGGAGGGAGGGGGAAGGAGGGGAGGGAGAATAGGACAGACGGACAGAGGGGGTGGCGGGGAGTAATGAAGTAGCGGGTAGGAGAACCAATGGGCCAGTGACCGATGCGCGGTGATGAGGAGGAAGAGTGTGAGTTTGGGTAGAGATGGCAAGACGTAACGTATTCTGATTGGAGTGGTAAGAAGGGGAAGGAAAGGAGGGGGCGGATAGGTTGGGGGGTAAAGGAAGGAGTGAAGAGGCTTGAGGAAAGGGAGAGCGGGCACGCAATCTCTAGGGGTGAGAGACGAGGTATCAAAGGTAAGAGTGGGGGTTGTGGGTAGCGGGGGGAGTGACGGGGAGTAGTTGAGGTAACGGGAAGGATGTCCGATGGACGAATGACAACGATAGAGGGCAGGCGGGACGGCGGGCAGGAGGGCCGATCGACGGGTGACACGGATATGAGGGGGCAGAGAGGAGGGGAGGGAAAGTAGGGCTGAATGATGGAGGGGGTGGCGGGGAGTAGGCGAAATAGCGGGTAAGAGGACCGATGGGCCAGCGACCGATGAGGGTAGAAGGTCCGATGGACAGGTGTCGATGGTGAAGGGCAGATGGGATAGCGAACAGGCGGGCCGATAGACGGGTGGTGCCAATATGAAAGGTCGGAGAGGAGGGGAGGAAGAGTAGAGCCGAACGACGTGGGCAGTGGCGGGATGTAGTCGAAGTAGCGAGTTGGGGGACCGATGGGCCTGTGACCGATGAACGGTGATGAAGAAGAAAGGTGCGAGTTTGGGCAGAAGTGGTGAATAGTGACGCAGTCCGATTGAAGTGGTTAGAAGGGGAGGGTGCTCTTATACACATCTAGATGTGTATAAGAGACAGGAGTAGTGGAGAGTACTGCCGATAGGCGGAGGGAGTGGTGGGGGGTAACCGGAATACCGGGTAGGGGGGCAGGTGGGCGAGCGGCCGATGAATGGAGATGAGGAGAAGGGGGTGTGAGTTTGGACAGCGGTGGCGAAGGGGTAGCGGGCAGGAGGGGTGGTGAACGAGTGATGTTAATAGGAGGGGGTGGAGGTGAAAGGGGGAAGAGTGCTGCTGATGGGCGAGGGGAGTGGCGGGGAGTGAACGGAGGAGCGGATGGGAGGAGCGAAGGTCGAGTGGCCAATGGACGGGGATGGGTGGCGAGGGGTAGACAGAGGTGTAAGTGAAGGGTCGGGGGACGAGTGACGACGAAGGAAGGTAGATAGGGGGACGAGCGGGAAGGTAAGTTTATCGGGAGGTGGACGTAACCAAGGTGGGAGTAATAGTGAGTTTCGGGTTGGGATTGGAGGTGGCAAGGAGAATGGGGGAAGTATTTAAGTAGGGTCAGCAAAATGGGGGGGGAGGGGGGTGAAGGAGAGGTTCGAGGTAAGGACTGGGACGTGCGGGTCGCGTACGAAAGGGCTGGTGAAAGTGTAGCGTGGGGTAGCGAGGTTCGAAGCGGGGCGCGGGCGAAGTTAGTGGGAGGCGGGAGAGAGAGGGCAAGACCTAAGCGGATTAGACCCCATGGGTCGAGTTGGATGTTTGAGTTGGTTAGACGAGGGGGAGGGAGGAACACGGCTAGGGGTTACGTATGGCTTGAATCCAGGCGGGAGGGGTGGGTAGATACCTGCCTACGATGTAGGAGAGAATAGGATAAGGAGAGGGGGGGGGGGGGGGGGGGGGGCGGTGCGAGGTGTGTAACGTTACCTAAAAGGGAATGTTGTAGAAAAGCCGTACAGGAGAACGAGATGTTAGACCGGGTGGAGGAGGAGAAGCCTCACTGCTGGAAGCGCCGGCTGGTGTAAGGCATTGATAGAGGTAGGCGCAATTATGATGAGGGTGTGACTCCAAAGTACTCAGCATGACCGGGCGACGAGGTTCTGAAGTCTCTTCTTCGCTCCAGACGAGGCCCGCTGTCTCCAGAGGGAAACAATCCAGTGGAATGCAGGCAGACCTTCGGTGGCATCGAGCAATGATGAGGGCCGAGTAGTCCAAACTGTTCTCTCGTGCAAACGAGCTAGGTCCGTTTCTCCCTCCCGTCGACGAATATTGGCAGCAACTCCTTGCAAGTGCATGTAAAGTGAGGGCGACGCTTTCTACCCCTGGGCCCCACTCCTCCTGTCTACTTCCCTAATAGGAAAGGGAGGTAGTCGGGCCGTGTTGGTTGGGTGACGCATCTCCCTACACCTATGGCCTCCTATGTCTGTTTCTCCAGAATAGTAGTGAAGAAAAACAAATCCTCATTCGGACATGAACACGCCATTCTCGTCTTGCCAGCAGGGGAAAGGACGGTGAATGAATGTGCAGATCCCTGTAGCAAAGCACTCCTTCCGAGTGCTACGCTGGTACATTCTGTGTACTTCTGGTTGATGTAATCTTGTACTAGCAAGCGATAGAGGGGGGTGGTCCCCAAGGACGTGGCTAGTACCACGGAATGCGACCGTCGTGGTAGGTTGGCAGCCATGCCCCTTCCCCTTCTTACTTCCAGAGAGAAGGGGTGGGTAGCTATAGTGAGATCGACCTAGCTAGTGAGCCACGCGATAACGCAGGCGGACGAAGCGTCGCAGAACTCGCGTGCCTTTCCCCCGAGCACTCTCATTCATTATTTTTCACTCTACCTACGTCCTGAAAGCATCGAAACGCATGGCAGTAGCAGGTGGTGGAGCCAGGCCCGTAGACAGAAATTAATTTTGTTTTACTCATTTTAAAATACACAAATGAGCAGAATACTTCGCTAGTGGGTCCAGGGCCGACGTCCCACTAGCAAAAAGGATAGGATCGAAGGTCCCACTAGCAAAAAGGATAGGATCGAGCTCCTGAATCTGGATGTGTTTTATGCAGAGATGCAGAAAAGCAGTTCAATCTTGATTTCCTGCACATCTCCATAACCTCGACCAGATTCAGGCATTCGATCCGATCCTCTTTGCTAGTGGGACCACGCCCCAGGTCCCAGGAACTAAAAGTTTAAAGTAACCAAAAAAAAAAAAAAAAAACCTTCGAAGTTACACCTGATCCCAACGTGCTGCTTCAAAAAAAAAAAATTAAAAAAAGGGAAAATTTGTCTGGCACCCCTGTAATTTGCGTTATTTCGTGTCGCGCCCCTCCGAGGGCCGATTTACCCTGTCGCGCCCCTGAGCCAAAAAATATATTTTCGGCAGGCCCTTGTCTGTAGTGACCGCAACTTTCCAGGACGCCCTCCTTGGACTGACGGTCGGGCCCTCTGCCATATGCCCTCATGATGGGCAGCCATCTTTCTGCAATGCCCCCCGCAGCCATGAGGCACCATTATTCGCATCGGACCCTGTGCCATATCGCCCGCTTCCCTGCAAGTGTGTGTGTGTGCGTGTGCGTGTGTGTGTGTGTGTGTGTGAGAGAGAGAGAGAGAGAGAGAGAGAGAGAGAGAGAGAGAGAGAGAGAGAGAGAG
>BFEA01000911.1:160295-172973 GCA_003427395.1 Chara braunii | reverse complement strand
GTTCCTGCCAATTCTGACTTGTAAAGCGACTATCTCTATCGCTAACTATAGACAACGGGACTCCATGCTCACTAACCCAAAAATCGAAAAACTTCTGAATCACTAACTCTGTACGTGCCTCTGCAGGCAAAGGAACAAAAACAACATACTTGCTAAATCTATCGACTATAACCATGACTTGGCTTTTGTCGTGCCTACTCTTGACCTGAGTATCCATAAAATAAATGGACACAGAGTCTCCAGGCTGGTCATGAATGGGCAAGGGTCTGAGAAGACCTATAGGGGCACGCGTAGTGCTCTTGTTCCTTTGGCAGACTTTACAACTGCGGACATATTCTATGCAGTCGTTCTTCATTTCTGGCCACGTATACACGTGCATTAGATTGGCGAGCGTCTTTTCCCAACCGAAGTGTCCCTCTGTGTCATGGCATTCCCCTAAGATCAAACTACGGATCTCCTTATTGTTGGGAACGCACAGACGGTCTACTACATTGGTCTTCTCAAATAACAACCCCTCTGTAGTGCGGTAATCTGGCTCAGTCTCAGGGGCCTCCTTAACTCTCTTGAGGAGGTCACTATAGATAGAGTCCTGCGCATACGCCTGTCTAACTTTCTCCTGCAGGTCACTCCCTATGTCCAGATAATGAACAATAGCTCCAAAGTAGTCTGATCTTCTACTTAGAACATCCGCAACTACATTGTACTTGCCTTTAACAGGCTTGAGCTCAAAGTCGTACTGGTCTATCTCAGCAGCCCACCTAGTCAACTAAGGTGTTATTTTGGCCTGTGTCTTCAGCCATCTAAGGGTCTCATGGTTTGAATACACTTTGAAGTGCCTCCCAAGCAGGTAATGCTTCCAGTGCTCTAAGGCCCGCATGAGAGCATAGAGTTCTCTCTCGTACGACGAGGTAGCAACCTTCTCTGAGGGCATCCTCGCTGACATGAAGTCTACGGGTCTGTAGCCATTGCTGTCGTCTTGTTATAACACGGCGCCTATCCCATATTGACTCGCGTCCGTGGTAACGACAAATGGCAAAGACGAATCTGCTACTTTGAGGACAGGGTACTCTATCAATGCGCGCTTCAACTTCTATAGCGCAGACGTACAATCTTTATCCGATTGCCAGATTGCCTCTTTCTTGAGCAACCTGCGAAGGGGGGCAGCGATAGTCGAAAAGTTCCTCACGAACTTCCTGTAATAGTTAGCTAGGCCTACGAATGACCGCAACTCGATCAATGTGCGGGGCATCGACCAATCTCTAATCGCCGCTATCTTGCTGTTCTCAAGCTTAATGTCATCTCCATCTAACACGTGGCCCAAGTACAAAACATGTGTTTTGGCCCACTCACACTTCTTCGCGTTGATCTTGAAGTTTGACTCTCTCAGTTTCTCCAAGACGTGCCTCAAATGACCCTGGTGCTCTTGGAGGGTCCTACTGAACTCGAAGATGTTGTCTAGATACACTACGACAAATCTATCTAACCAAGGCCTAAACAAATCATTCATACATCACTGAAATGTAGTTGCCGCATTGGTCAATCCAAAGGGCATCGCTATGAACTCATAATGCCCATATCTAGTCCAGAACGCAGTCTTGTACTGATCATAAGGATGGACCTCTATCTAATGATACCCGGACTTCAAATCTATCTTTGAGAAATACCTACAACCCTGCACCCGATCTAAGAGGTCGTCTATCATGGGCAGTGGTTCAAAATTCTTTCTGTTGATCGCATTCAGACCCCTATAGTCTATACACATACGTAGCTCTCCTTCCTTCTTGGGGACAAATAAAACTGGTGCTCCAAATGGAGACGAACTGGGCCTTATCCAACCTTTCTCCAGGAGCTCGTCCAACTGCTTGCGCAACTCCTTCAACTCTCTAGGGGACATCCTGTAGACTGCTCCCTTATTAGGAGTCTTACTGCCAGGCTCTATCTCTATTCTGTGCTGGATCGRCCGCGACACTACTCCTGTCGGCGACTCTGTCAGACCTTTAAACTCCTCCAGCAACTTGGCAATGGTTGGATCCATGGAACTATCCTCTTCATTAGGCTCAGTGACAGGTCTGCCATACACTACGAAGACCTGATCCTTAATTCCTCCTTTCTCACTAGTCGCGCGAACGCGGGAGCACTTAGACAACAATGTGCCAAGGAGTTATCTTCTCCAGACACATGGAACAGACAGGTTGTATTAACCTCGCCTGACGGACTAGGGAGCCTACACCCGTGCTCTCTCAAGTGGAGTGTGGCCCCTGCTGCCTCTCCCCAGTCCATACCTAGGCACATTCTCCACCTTCCCATCTTTCTCTAGGCGAAAGGAAGGTCATCCTGAACGAGGAGAGTCAAGGAATGGAGAACTTTATCCACCTTCCCATCTTTCTCTACGTGGAAATAAGCTTGGACTCCCTCTACATAGTCCTCAACACGCATCGTGTGGTTGTCTGCGAGGACACTAACTATGGGGTCTTCTAACTCTTGGACTTTCAATCCTAGCCTCAGCTTCTTCAGCACTCTACGGCTAATATGACTGTGGGTGGCCCCTGAATCTATAAGGGCCCCTACTCTGCTCCTGAAAACTTCTACATCAACTAACACTAGCTGCCCTTTACTGTCTTTCTTCATTTTGGTCCAGGCTGGCATCCTCTCCTTCAACTCTTCTGCCACGCCTGTGAGGGAAGTGCCTAGAGAGACACGAACACAAGCAGTCTCTGGACAGCTAACTAGGCACCGGCCTGCAATCTCTGTCGAAGGCTCATGTGGTGTGGGAGTTTCATGTACGCGCGCGCTCGCTTCCCCACATGGCCTAATAGTAGGCGCAGTTGCAACCCCTACCGGCGACTGCCTTTTAACTCTTGGGCATCCCATCGGGCCTGTCTATACTTAGGACAATTTTTGATAATATGGCCAGGGTCACCTCAGTAAATGCACTGCCCCTGCTCCATGCGCTGTTGCCACACTTTCTGGTCCAGGCCCAGATCTTCCCATGGCCAGCCTTGTGTTCAACCCGGATGCCAACCTCCTGACCTTTGAGGTGACCTACCACCTCGTCGTTGTGGGGACCGACTGGGACCTTGACGATTTGGCAAGGGACCTTGACCCCTACATCCCACTTGACGGTTCCCTTGACCGCCAACCCCCTGTGCGCCCTATCCTCAGCCTCCCATGGCCTGGCCCATTTGTCCCTGGCCTCCTCCTCTACCTTGCGGCCTCCCTCCAGCCGCGACAGCCGCATAGGACCTCCCCTGACCTAAGCTACTGTCCTCCTCCTCGAGTCCCCACTCAATCTGACTGTAGAGGACCTCGTATGTACCACCTTTGTCTAAAGTAAGGATCACATGATCCTTCGCCCTGACCTGGCCAGAGATGGTACGACCCTTCCACTTTTTACCCTTATCCAAGTCCTTATGTCAAAAAGTGGTAACTTGCATGGACCTCGCCTCATATAGCATCACCTCTCTAATCAGCGCTTCGTACGTAATGGTGGGTTGTTGACCCTTGTCAAAGAAGTGCCCTGGCAAGGGCTCTGACATGGCACGATAAAACAATTGGACCAACTGGGTCTCAGTAACCCCATGGTCCAAGACGGCTTCCAAATCGTCCATGACAGCTTTGAGTGCTCGCGCACTCTTCCAGTCTCGCGAGTGGATGGTCTGAAGTTTATCTGCGGCCCTGACGCCTCTCGTGACGTCAGCAAACCTCTCACGCAGGAGTTTGAGAAAAGTGGGGAGAGGGGTGAGCCGAGAAATCCCAATCATGTTGTGCTCGCAATCGGCGGCGCACGCGGGACCTGGCGAAACTTGTCGCTTCGTCCTTTAACGCATGGAAGGCGATGAGGACCTGCTCCTTGGGGGCAATATGCTGCAAATACACATAAGAAATGACACTAGCTTCCCAGTTGTCAAAACTTTCGTCCTTCTTCCCACTATAGGCGTCAGGAAATTTTAGCTTTACCAGCTCTTTGCGTTGATGCGCTGCAGCCTCTGCTGTGGCCACCACTTTGGCACTTTCAATGGCGCCTGTGCATAACTTATCTACGCCCTCCTTTAGTCTCTTAACGTCGGACCCGACGGGGGTCACTACATCGCACGCAAACTCTCTGAAACTAGACCGAATGGCATGCAAGGTCACATCTTGACCCTTATTAGCCTGATGCTCCTCTAGCCAGGCCTCGCTCGGGACCTCAAGGTACCCCAGCATCTTGCCTAATTTCGCGGGGACCTTTGCTTGTCCCTGCACCTCTTGTCTGCAGGCCCGAACTTTCTCCACTTCTCTCTCCACCCGGTTTGTTTTCTCCCTCCTTCTCTTCTTCTCCCTCATCATTCGTAACTTCCACTCCAGCTTCTTCTGATTCTCCGTGGTCAGGCTTTCCAGGGAATCCTCTTCCAAATCCCTGGCAAACGCTTCCCTTTCCTCCTGCGACACGTAGCTGAGCCTCCTCATCCTCCCCCAACGATAAATTAGCTCCCCACTCAGTTATTTTCTTTTCCATCCAAGCGTCTTCTCCCTTCGTGTCACTCGTCTCGCCTTTTTCTTCCCCACGCCTCCTTTCAAGGGGCTTTTCTTCTACCTCCTCTTCTTCTGCTGCTATTCTTCCTCGACAGCCTTCCGCTTCTCTTCCTCCAGCTGTAACATCATCATCTTCTCCTTCTGGAATTTTATAATGTCCTCCTTTAACCTCTTCTTCTTCACCACCTGCTCCTCGGCGATTGCCTTTAGCTTCGCCTGCTTGAGGAGCTCTTTCTTCTCTTTTCTCTCTCTTCAAATGGCGGCAATCCGGGCCTGTTCGGCCTCGGATTGGAGGGCAGTACTCTTCCCTCCACGGGTGTCAACCATGGTGCCTGGTGTACAACCGGTCAACGGTTCCACTCCGCACCACTTAGACTCTACTCCCCCTGACTGACAAACCTACTGACTCAATCCAAAGACTTACAGAATCCGAACAGGATCCTGTCAACTAGGGTCTCTAGCCTAGACCTACTCTAAGGCTGTCACTACAGGACGTGTTGTTGATCAGGAGGCATTTAAGGAGATCCACCGTAACTCCTCAAGAATTATTTAACGTCACAGACAGGACAACAGTAGGTCCTCTCAAGACTTAAACAGCCTGTTGTGCAGCCCACAACTGGATTTAGGGACTTTCGTGCCACACCGAGCAGCCCGCCGGTCAGTACCGGTCCTTGGGAGGGTTCGTGTCCTCCAGGACAGTCAAGTCGTCAGACACAGTGTTTAGCTCTACTCAGCCCGTGTGGGTTTGGTCAACAAGGCCCTATCCTTCATCCACAGAGTCCTATCACCTGAACAGAAGAAACTCAATGCAGAAAGAAGAGACAGATATACTTGACTCAGCAAGTACCACAGGATGTGTGCACATCCATAGGGCGAGGAGGTAGGCTGAAGGCTTGGAGAGATTATACCGGCGCCAACTTCGTCAAAGTCGTGGTCAACGGTTTTGGTCAACGCCCGGTCAACGTTGTAGTCAAACCCCCATCAACCTCCGATCAACACCCGATCAACGCCCGGTCAACACTCGGTCAACTGTCCCGATCAACGCCCGATCAGCTATGGCTGCCGACTTCTTCTTCCTCACCACCCTTCTCCTTCCTTTTTCCTTCCTCGCCTCCTTTCTCTTCACCCCGACTGTCTTCTCTCTCTCTCTCTCTCTCTCTCTCTCTCTCTCTCTCTCTCTCTCTCTCTCTCTCTCTCTCTCTCTCTCTCTCTCTCACACGCGCGCGGGGTCTTCTTCGCAGGTGCGCGCAGCGACTTCTTCAACCTCCGGGTCCACTATGGCGGACTTCTTCTCCGATGGCGACTTCGGCTATGGCGCATAGCTCTCCCAGGGGCACACGACGGTGCGTGTGGAATAGCGGGTACCAGCTCCGATACCAATGCAATCAGACTCGCTCTCATTCACACTTCTCACGCATGCAAATAGGTGCGCAACAAACTGACGACAAGCGCCCACTCAAAACTCAGAGATATGGCAACCAAAACGCAGCTCCGGTACAAGTTCACTTCAGATGGCTATGGCGACTCAACGCCCACACAACTCTCTGTTTGCACTTACAAGATCACCCTAGATATATCCCACAAACGATACTTTGTATGCACACACACACTGAAATCTATCTACAGCTATGGCGGCTTTGGCCGCTGCTACCCTGTCGCTATGGCTACGCTCCTTCTCTCTCACCCACTTCGTCTTCGAGCTCTCTGCAGACCACCTCGCACAAGTCGTTGTGGCAGCGCTTCTACATGGCTCGCGTAGGAATGAAAATGGCTGGACGCTGCCCTTTGATTTATACGTACGTGGCTCGCTGGTCTGGCTCTTTCCCATGCCCGTAGTGCACACAGTCCCATGCGGTACTTGCTTGACTGGACTAAAGACTGACTGGGACTGGGCCTGCTGACTCAGCACGGGTAGACTCCACCACTTGCCCACTTGCCTCAGCCTAAACATGAGCAACTTCGAAAGGCCACTACTCGGACCTTCCGGAAGGTCGTAGACTTGGCCTTTCCATACTGTAGCAGCTACGACGTTCACCTTTATGGACTGCAGCAGCTACGACCTTGACCTCTTGGGAATACTACAGCTACAACTTCTAGACCCTGCTAGTACTCCTACCCGATAAGTCTACGGATCGAACCCCTACTTTCTACGAACCCTACAACAGTCTACCAATTGTTACAATACAGAGGTCACGGGTTCAACTCTAGGGGTCGACACAGATACTATACACAGGTAAGGTGAGGACTAGGGATGGAGCCCTAGGATTTGCATCGGCTACTGCGAACTGGTGAATATCGTTTCAAAGAGCACAAGTTGGGCCTGACTTTGGTGAATCCACGACTTGAGTCTAACCCTCATGTGTTTGCGGTTACTATCTACCAAGCCTTATACGTTCCAAGAGGCCACCTTGATCTTAGATGCCATCCGTTCCTACGGACGGCGCCTGCTGTTGGATGGCTCCTGGCGTTGTGAGAGGAGGATAGAGAGCCGCAGAGTCCCAAGGGGTCTTAAGTACTTTCACAAAGGATCTGGAGAACAACTTTTTCTCCGTTGTCAAGGTGTCACTGATCTCTGTTGTGATTTCTCCCCCTATACTATCCCCTAACACGGGGACTGTCAGTTCCTCACTGTTGGATTTAAACCAGCTAAGTGGATCCCAGTACAGTCCTTTTCCGGCCACCTGTGGATCTACCCCCTGAAGGGGGGCAGTGTCCAAGCAGAGCGGGTGGATCGGCTATATCTTGTCGGAAGCTCCAATTTTGTTCAATTGGATCATTGGATGATCAGGAATAGGCCTAACTGCAAATTTATTGCGTACCACTGATGCTGCCAGGTTCAGCATCGTCATAGGATCTGGTGGGGAGGTCAGTGAGGAGTAGGGGATGTTATATCCCCCTGCCTCATTGACCTGGAGCAACAGGAAAGGACCTTGGTTTGTCGTTTTCAGCATTAGAGCGATAGCAACAAGGCCACCCACTGGAGGACCCCGTGCATGAATTGGATTGTCTATCGTGGTGCTAGTGGTGACTTCTTCCTCAAAGTCCTGTGCCCTGGATTTCTTGGGAGACGCCCCTCTGAGGTTGCTGTCCACCAGCGTTGCTGCCTCGTTAAGGTCTGCCGCAGGGAAGAAGCCCCCTGCTACTGACGTTACCGCTGCTGGACCTCTTTCCATTGGCTGTTTCGGTTTCCCAGAAGCTATGGGTGCTCCAAGTGAGATTCCACTACCCCCTGCCGAGAGAAGTTGATGGGACCCACTAGCACCCTTTCCTTTGTTTCCCGCTGATTTGGACAAGGACTTCAATTGAAGTATTCTCTTTCCCCATCCTGTTGAACTAGTCCCGGTGGTGGGGATTGAGATGTGGATGGCACTGGCTATTTGCTGCCTCGTTAAAGTCTGCCGCAGGGAAGAAGCCCCCTGCTACTGACGTTACCGTTGCTGGACCTCTTTCCATTGGCTGTTTCGGTTTCCCAGAAGCTATGGGTGCTCCAAGTGAGATTCCACCACCCCCTGCCGAGAGAAGTTGATGGGACCCGCTAGCACCCTTTCCTTTGTTTCCCGTTGATTTGGACAAGGACTTCAATTGAAGTATTCTCTTTCCCCATCCCGTTGAACTAGTCCCAGTGGTGGGGATTGAGCTGTGGATGGCACTGGCTATGCCCAGTCTGGGAGGCCCTCGAGGCCTCTCTTGCCTCTTCTCTTCCCTGCCTTGTCCTGAGGAGGCGGTACGAGCGGACTGAAAGTTTTTGCCTGCAGGCCTTGATTGATGAAGGAGCGGATTTGTCCATTGGAAGATGGAACCCGTAGAGGAATTCTTATGTGGCTGTGCATAGGGACTGTTCCTTGTGCTCTGCTTGGGCTGCATCGCGGTACCCTGTGCGGCCGAGCCAAAGATTGGGATGGTGCCGTGTCCCAAACTCGCGCTATTGGGACCTGGTTTATTGGTTCCGAACAGGTCCATTTTTGGTAGATCCCCTTCATAATTGTCCTTGGTACAAAGACATTCTTCCGGGTATCTGATATACCGAAAGCAGCCTTTGCACCAGGGATGATTACTGTTCACAAGGTCGCCCGTGAGAAATTCCTTGCCGGTCCAAACTTTGATGGTTTTAACGAACCTCGCTTCAGCGTCTGGGTGTAACGAGTATTTAAGGTTGCCCATAGTGGGGTCAATGGGGTCGCTCACATGCTCAAACTTTGTCAGGATATTACCCATGGCCTTTTTCGAATTCCAGATTTTATGTACATTGACGCCTTAATAGGGAACCTCGTTGCCATTACACAATACATGTTCCGTTTTTCCTCCTCCCTCTGTTGAATCCAATCAGCTTTTGGCATCCACAGTCGAAACATGATTTTGTAAGTCGTGCCTTTGTCCACAAATCTTTCTTCATCTTTGGTCAGTAAATATTCCACTATTTCTGGGTCCTTAGCCACATACGTGAGTTGTGCTTTACTCTCTATGTGGGCCAATCCTCTTYAGTGTGACATCTGCTTGCTCACTGGGAGCAGAGCATTTTCAAGTCAACGGATTAACTCGATTTTCTCRTCATTTTTCATGTCTTCGCTTCGGCTTGGAAGATAACAACAATTCCCATGGTTCTCAAAAACTCCTCTTCCGCCGCCCGAATATTTCCCATGGTTCTCAAAAACTCTTCTTCCGCCGCCCGAATATTCTCATTCCGGTGAATTTCGATGCAACCCTCTTYYTCATTGAKGCTGGCATCGATGAAGTCCGACGAAACATCCWKACTCACTCACTCACTCACATGGTAAGGTAGGGTGAGTGGAGAAGATAAGAGAGTAACACCCCTAGCGGTGTGGGAATCAGTAGGATTGGTTGTYTTTTYGTTTCGACARTGGTGTGGTTAGACTGGGGCGTTCCCAACCCCGCAGCAAAGTCCCCTAGCAACGAGGGTGGATTTGATGCCTGAATCTGGACGTATTTCTGCTGACAGGTGCGGAAAATCGCTTCCTGATCGGCTTTTCTGCATCTTTGCGTTAAAAAACAAACATCCACATTCAGGAGCTTAGGGTCTCGTTAGACACTCCTAAAGGATTCCTAAAGGATTTAGGACGAGTCCTAAAATTTTTTTAGGAATGGGTGCGGCGTGGTTACACACGTTCCTAAAGAAAAGCTTTTAGGACTGGTCCTAAAAGGTATCTCGGAGCCCGTTTTCATATACGTATACGTAGCCACGCGTACGATGTCCGCCCATTCCAGCCTCGTGTCCGTGGTCCACAGGGCAGCGGGCCCTGCCCGGTCCATGACGGGGAGGTGAAAAGCCAGCGGAAGCAGGGGTTCAAAATTTTGAATTCAAATTTTTGCAGACGTCAGGCCCCAAGATGTACTAATTGAATGGTAAACAGTCTGTAAGACTGGGACACTGCAGGGGAGCCGCGACCCCTTGGAATGGAGGGCGAAAACTGATATTTTTAGGGTCAGGGTGCTGGGAGAAGGAGAGAAGGCCGTCGCCTTTCAGCCGGACATCGGCATCCAACACCTGGCTCTGGGCCCAATGGAGTGGAGATGGGCCCCAGCAGCCCTACAAAAAACAAACCCCCCCCGCTACACCTATCTGCATAAACTCTCCGTCAAGTCCACGTATAGGTTGTTGAGGCCCAAACGTCCCATAAAAGATGTACTAATGGATCGACGGGCTAAACACCTTAATGTAGATAGGAGCTTACTCACACTGATTCGGTGGTTTCAGGGGGGCAGAACCAAACCAGCTAAGATCTCCTCCCTGCAGTGGCAGAATACACATCGATGTTTACCCACCATGGACTGGCTCATAGATCACACGTATCTAGAGCAGAAAGGCCAGGTGGTACCCTGGTGTTCACGATGCTTGAATGCCTTCCCCGTACAGAAAAGGGCAGAAACCATAGAACACATTTTTATGCAGTGCCCCACGGCACAGCTCACGTGGCGCTGGTGGGATCAGATGTGGAGAAAGATGATAGCAGATCCACCATGGCCATGGTCCTGGAGAGCCATTTTACTGGGTCACTGGCCACAGGCGCAGAGAGAATCATCTTTCGTGGAGAATATGTACAGCCTGGGACGCCGGGCAATACTGTGGGGACTTTGGTGGCAGMGCTGCCTGATGGCGCTCGAGGGGGTGAGGGTGGAAGGAACAGAGACAACTGACCAAATCCGAMAACAAATCCAAATGGAAATAATGAGTAGATGGCAGGAAGTGAAGACCAAGCTGGACCTGCTACAAATSACGAGGGACGTGGAACGAGCCATCACCACCTTCAGCACCAACTGGTTAGGAGGGGCGGAAGGAGGATGGATAGCCACAGTGGAATGGAGTGGTAGGAAGCAAGAGGCCCAACAACATGTGAGGGTTGTAGTACGGGATTACCGGCTACTTTTTAAGGACTGGACGACGATAGAACCTTCCTTCCCGCTACGTCCCCCGACAGACTTCCCTGATCCCTTCCCCSCTCACCCACTGGCCCTTGTCGAGATCCCCGAGTGACCTGGCCCTGCCTCCCCCTTCCCGAGATTGCATTCCACCTCTGTTACTTGAATCGTGCAGTATCACTTAAAGATGGCCCTGACTCCCGGTGCCCCTCCGAGAGAAAGGGTCGACGACACAGGCGGTGGGGTGATGGACCAATATATTCCAAGACAACTCAGTCTGAGGCATTCAAGGCGGCCTCTAGAATCGCAGTTAATTGGCAAAGGGCTAGGAGAAAGAGGTGGTTCTCCTCCCTTAACTTTCTACACAAGCAACCCTCTGCGTGAGGTTTTTCTTCGTTTAAATCAGGGAGGAACTAGTTTTTTTCAGTTGTAGATATCTGGCATCTGATAATTGGATGAAGAGGTTTCTCTCTGGTCTCAACAACACCTGCACAGTTCATCCTCTGGAAACCAGAGTAATCAATGCTGGCAGGTGTCTCACTCCTTTCCTCAATTTTTCTCATTCATTCATCTTGTACCTACTTTGTATAAGGGACGCTGGACCCGTTTTCCAGCAGGTGATGCTCCCCACCAATAGATGGAGCCTCTCCCCAGGTGCTAGTGGTGTCTGCTCTTATCAGCACCACTAGCACTGCTGGGGGTGTTTCAAAAAAAAAAAGAAAAGAGCGGCGGGCAGGAGGACAGCCATCGAACATGTATGACATACAAAAGACGGCGGTGCTGATACCCCCTTGAGATAGCCTCCAGCAGGGAACAGAAGCGGCTTCTCCTGCGGCGTCGACATCAGGCGTTACGTGCGGGACTCCGACAGGCGATGGAGATGGACCTTCGCGGCGGCGACCATGCGCCGTGTGAAGAAGAGCGCGAGGTTGTGGCGTTGGCGGTGACGGCCGTTGTCATGAACACGATGAGCGACACGTCGTCGACACGCCGGCGAATGCGTTCGCGGGGGGACACCGGTCCCGCCACGCGAGTTGTCGTCCTCATCCGCATTTCGAATCGAAGCCAACGGTCGACTACAGACGAGAGGGCACCCCCGCTTGCCCTCCACAATCCACTTCACCCTCCAACGGCTACCGGTTATGGCCGTTGCCTCCATCGGTCCACCGGAGGCCTCCAATGTCCGACCCCTAGCCCGACGGACAGCTTCTGCACCACGGAGTCTGAGAAAAAGGTGCCATGCGTGCGTCGCCAAGACTCCATGAAATGTGGGTTCCTAAAAATTTTAGATTCTCGGAAGGAGGTAAAAATTTTAGGAACTTTTGCCTGGGGATTCCTAAATCCTTTAGGACTAATCCTAACGCCGTTTTCACATTTTCATTCGCCAACTCGTATTTAGAAAGTGTAACCACACTGCATTCCTAAAACATGGCATTTTTAGGAGTGTCTAACGAGACCCTTAGTCAAGTCCGCTTCCCCAGTGGGACTTTTTTTTTTTTTTCTCCCCCGCAAGGTTTGAAGAGAAGTAGCGCTCGAAGGCTCCAAGTACCTACTGAGTAAACAAATGCATGGAACCTTTCTTTTTATTTTTATTTTTTTAATTTCTTTTTGGGGTTTAACATTGGCTCCATTCTTTTTGTGGGGAGCGAGCSACACCTGTTGGGAACCGGGCCCAACGTCCCTTATAATAAGCATTTGAGGCCGGGGTCCTCACAGTCTACCCGGAGAACAGTGCCCGAAGCAATGACATAAACACTGAAATGTGAACGCTGGACCCGTTTTCCAGGGGCC
>BFEA01000911.1:125628-136332 GCA_003427395.1 Chara braunii | reverse complement strand
GAGAGAGAGAGAGAGAGAGAGAGAGAGAGAGAGAGAGAGACCTGGAAAGGCATTGACAGATACTAGTTGAACAGCAAATCAATTCGCAGATATCGCGGTTTGGTGACTGAGCAGCGGTCTGTGCGTATGGCCACGCACTATAAGGGAACCTTGGTCTGTAGCGGGACTTCTTGTTGGATTTGGATCTGTTTCGAGCAGAGTTTCGCACTTAAGAAACAAAATTGAACTCTAGATCCCGCAGGTTATTAGTTCTTGGACATTTGCATGGACAACTAGCAGATTGCTCGGGGTACACACCACTAGTTGGAGTGAACTCTCATTTAGATGGACAACATGAACGCACACCATCAGCGCGGTGATACAATACGGATGCTGGCTTGTCATTTGCATAGACAAATCAATAACATAGATTCCTAACATTCACTCTTGTCATCGCAAACATCGATCCCCTCCTTGACATGAACATGTATAGGACTGTAAGACATTGGCATGAACATCGGAGATTGAAACACTTGCAAGGTCATCGGCATGTCATTTCTTTGCATGGACAAGATACATAACATCCATTCATAACATTTACTCTTGTCACCGCAACGTGGAGATGGAAACACTCGCAACTTGCATAGTCTTTTCCTAACATTGCACCTTCGTAAATGGAAACAGCGCACGCAGAGTTGCGAGAAGTTTTCAAACCACTGAACCGCATATTGCAAATAAAACAGGGGTTGTTTCCGAAAAAACGTTCGAAGCAAAAAACAAGTAGTAGATAGAGGTGTGAGAGGCGTTGCAATAGGTGCGAGAGGCAACTTGTATGAAGTAGTAGATAGAGATGCGAGAGACAATAGTTGCAATAGAAGCGAGAGGCAATGTGTGATTGTCTGCATATCCACCATTTCAAGGTGCACATGCACATCATGTTCCACAAGATTGTATTTTAACATGTTTTCCCTTAAACAGAAGGTCATAGAAGTACACGACACGACATCGCAAGACGACGTAACATCGCGACACAGCACATGATAGCTGTAAAACCAGAAGAGTTCATTAGAATTACAATCGCCCTTAAACACAAGGTCTGACCACACGTCCGTATCTTGTGACATATGGAGTTTCTCGCGGACGAGGTCGTGAACCGAAACCATACATGGCATTCATAGATGATCCATATACGTGGCTCCGCGGTTCGTGGACAGTTGCATTCTCCGAAAACACGGACATGTATTTCATCCTGATAAACCCTCCTGATCGTGCTAAGAAATTCCCTATACAATCTCATATGTCGGACGCTTTCTTTTCCACCTCATGCCACAATGATAAACATCTGACCCGACCTGCTCTCACGAAATCTGACCGCCCATCTACATCAGGGGGAGATATCACGGGCTTGAACTTAGATCCTTGAAGTACCATCTCGTTCCGTGCCACAAGCATAACTGCATCCACGAGTTTTCTACTTTTGTTTGAAGAAGCCACACATAGCACTCTCGCGAAAGGACACCCGTCATCAGTCAACTGCACACAACATGTTTTCCCTTAAACACAAGGTCTAACAACCCGTACGGACCTTGTCACATATAAGGTTTCTCGCGGACGAGGTTGTGAACCGAAGCCATACATGGCATTCATAGATGATCCATATACGTGGCTCTGCGGTTCGTGGACCGTTGCAGTCTCCGAAAACACGGACATGTATTTCATCCTGACAAACCTTCCTCGTCGTGCTAAGGAATTCCCTATACAGTCACGTATTTCAGACACTTTCTCTTCCACGTCACGCCACAATGACAAAAAAACTCTTACCTGACCTACTCTCACCAAGTCTGACCGCCCATCTACATCTGGGCGAGACATGACCGCCTTGAACTTGGATCCCTGAAGCACCATCTCGTTGCGCGACACAAACACAACCGCATCCACAAGTTTCCTACTTTTGCTTGAAGAAGCCACACATAGCACTCTGGCGAAAGGACATCCGTCATCCGTCAACCGCACACAACTGTACGATAGAGCTTGTGGAGAAGTCCCTGGGCAACGGGGTGGGTAGTGTTCCAAGAATGAACAATGACGAGCGCAGTCCACCAACTCTTGCTTCTGCGAATTTCCCCAAGTTCGTGGCGAAGATCTGATGTACTCGCAGCCGAGGCGACATTTGAAGCTGGTACGGTAGCGGATCGGTTTACCCTTATCGTCCAGGGTCTTTCGCTGGAGGACACCATCAAGAAGTGCAATGAGGCTCCCGAACTCTAACATGTTGGCAAACTTGTAATGGCTTGCCCAAGGGCAGGCATACTCCATCGCCTTCCAATCATTGTCGTTCCATTCGTCGAGATGCTGGTTCATGTACAGTTTGACGGACATCCATGGGTCCTCGTCTAAGTCCTCCTTGGCTGTTTCGTCGATCCACGCTTGATTATCATGATCCTGCACCGATGTCGCACAAGGTGAAAACGATTTTGCCAAGCGCATGTGCTTCTCGGGACTCAAGCGCATGTGCGTCTCGGGACTCATGTTGACGCTTGTCGAAGGTCTCGACGACATTACGCTCCCTACACATCACGAACACACAAACGACACAAACAGACGTGTCGACCGTCGTAAATAAAGTTGTCTAATGATAAGTCCCCTGGTGCGGCCAACACTCAACCGTCACGCCCACACTTCATATCGACAAGCTCGTCACTTAATCAAAGTGCGAGTGAACTCTCACTTACGTGCGAGCTAACCCTCACTTAAGCAAAGTGCGAGTGAACTCTCACTTAAGTCTAATCACACGTCCAGATCTATTGACATTCGGGGTTCACCGGGGACGAGGTCGTGTACTGAAGCCATACAAAGCATTCATTAATGATCCATACACGCGGATCTGCGGTTCGTCGACCGATGCACTCCTCGAAAAGACGGACATGTATTTCATCCTGACAAACACTCCCAGTTGTGCTAAGGAATTCCCTATACAGTTCCGTATATCGGACACTTTCCCCTCGACCTCATGATGCAACGAAAAGTTTTGGACCGGCCCTGCTATAACCAAATCTCGCCACCCATCTACACGTTTCGGCCCGCGCGTCGACACGAATTTGGACCCCTCAATTACAACCTCGTTGCGTGATACAAGCAYAACTGCATCGACGAGTTTCCTGCTCTTGTTCGACGTAGCGACACATAGAACTCTGGCGAAATCAGACCCAGACACTTTCAATCGCACACAACAGTATGACACAACTTGTGGAGAATTCTCGGGGCACCGGAGCTGGTACTGGTCCAGGAACGACCAGTGACGAGCGCAGTCCACCAATCCTTGTTACCGCGAGCCTCCCCAAGTTCGTGGCGACGACCTGACGTAGTGGCACTCGAGGCGGCTGAAATGGCGGCTAATGCAGCCCAGTGCTCTACGCATATGGTTCCGGAACTTGTGTCCGAGGATAGCGTCAGACAGGGGGATGAGGTTCCCGAACTCCAACATGTTGGTGAACTTGTACTGGCTTGCCCAAGGAGAGCGACTCTCCATCGTGGCCCAATTCCGATCGCACCAATTGTCAATATGTCCGTCCATGCATGGGACGACGGTCATCCAGGGGTCCTCGTCAAAGTCCTCTGCGGTCGCTCCGTGAATCGTAGTCACACCGTTGAAATGCCGCACTGATCTCGCGCAAGGAGGAAACGGTTTTGCCAAGCGAATGTGCGTTTCGGGACTCATGGTTTGTGGTGTCGAGAAGATTGACTCAAAGATTCGTGGTGTCGAGAAGGTCGCCTCCATTACGCACCCTACACACCACGCGCACATACCAAACGATACACACGGGCACGACAACGTGCATGAACATAGTTGGCGAACGGGAACTGCCGTGACCACGCCCACACGCAGTCGTCAAGACATTCACTCAAGCCGATTGCTCGGGGTTCAGAGCACAAGTGCGAGTGAACTCGCAGTTAGATGGAGAGACAGGTGGTCACACCGCTGAAGTGGAATGCTCGTGGTGCACACAGCAAGTGCGAGTGAACTCGCACTTAGATGGAGAGATAGGTGCGCACACCATGAGCTCATGTGTGTAATGCATAAGGAAATCGGCGTGTAACATCCGTTCAGAACTTTCACTTCTACCGATGACGACAGGCCAGTGTGTACATGCGTTCATTCAAAGTTCAAAGAGGCGACCCGAACGTAAGACACTGTGGCGCATCGACCTGAGCATCTTCCGCAAACATAGAAATATATTTCTTACGAACGAACCTGGTCCTTCCGACCAGAGACCTCCCTATACCATCCCGTATAAAGGACGCTTGAGCTTCAACCTCACGCAAGCGTCCACATCGTCCACCTTACCCCCGATTACCAAATCCAATGTCCCTTCGTATTCTATTGTGACCAAACCGATAATGTCTCTCCCGAGGTGCAACTCATTCCTGGACACGTAGACCACAGAGTCAGTCAAGGTCCTACTCCGATTCGAACACGCGACGCAAAGGACCCTAGATAAGAATAACTTTCCGAGATGCAATCTAACGCAGCAGTAGGAAACTGCTCGAGGCGACTGCCCTGGAGATTGCAACAGGTACTGATCGAGGAACTCGGAATGTCGTGCACAGGCAAGCAACTCGTGTTCCAGCGAGCGGGACCATGTGCGCGGCGAAGCAGTCACGACACTGCAGGCCAACACATTTTGATGACGAGGAATATTCAGCTTTGCACTCAAGCAACGGCACCGAACTGAACCCAGCACAGCTCTAGGCACGAGAATGAAACTCCCAAACTCGCACATGTAAGCGAACTTGTAGTCGTCCGCCCACGGACACTCCCTGAGCATTATGTCTCATTCAAGCTCCTTCCACGAGTCCAGGGGAGCAATAGTGAACGGGGGGACATTCATCCAAGGATCACACTCCATCTCGTCTCTTGTCGCACCGTCAATAACAGTGGAGTTTCCACTGCCGGAGACGCGCACCGCGCATGGGGGGAAAGGGTATGCCATGCGCTCATGCCAATCACCCAGGATAATCAACTCCGACATGACCATCGCGACAGGCAAATGCCCTACAGGCCACAAAAAAAAAAAAAAAGCAAATGCTTTCACCCAGCTCACAAGGAAAGAAAATAACCATGCCCCCCAAGGACGTCCGTCGAAACTCCGATGACGGGCGTCTTGTTGAACACGACCACCACAGCACGGCCGCATTGCATCCAGCCATGCGAGAGGCACATCAACGGGCATGGCAGGAGAGAGAGAGACAGAGACAGAGAGAGACAGAGAGAGACTCTAGTTGAACAACATTGGACAAAGAACCGTAAGGAAGTGTCAAACAACACTACATGTATGCCATGCCGAGCACCCACGGGCACGTATACAAGCAATGGAAGCGACCACGAACCCTCTGCATCGGTTGAAATGACCACCTTCAAGAAGTGCCAAACAGTCGACGGTCTCAGGTTTCTAGTGCTAAAAGCATTCTTAGGGGACTTTGCGGCAGAACTGCTTGGCGTAGCACTAGATGATCACCAAACACTTTTGGATGTCGATCGTATGGACACATCATATGATGCTTACCAGCAAACAGCGGCTGATTGCAGGACCTACTATCCGGTGTGGATCTTTGAGAGCAGATTTGACGCAATCCACCGTTAGATCCATTCTGGCGAGGGGGACCTGCCATTCTGCCGTTGTTTATTGTACTCATCACGTGGGAATCGACGACGTGAGGAACCGACAATGAACATTCTTAGGGGACTTTGCGACTGTGTATGGAACTTATCGGCGTAGCACTAGATGCTCACCAAGCAGTTCTGGATGACGGTTATATTGACACATCATATGATGCCTTACAAGCAAATTGTGGTCGGATCCTGGCCCCCATCCCTGGTGTGGATCTATGAGAGCAGATTTGACGCAATCCACCGTTAGATCCACATCGGAGAGGCGGACCGGTCATCCTTCCGGTGTTTAGTGTAGTCATCATGCGGAAGTCGACATTGCAAGAACCCGACGATGTTCCAATTGGGACGTGCTCTTGTTTTGTGATGTGCAGGTGCTTACCGGCGGTTCGTTTGCGGAAGTTGGGAGAGAAGGAGAGAGGGAAACATTTGCAGGTTGTCTGTTGTTTTCGTAAAGGTCAAGTTGAAGCAAAGTGCGATGCGTTCATTCAAAGTGCGAATGAACTTGCATTTAGATCGAGGGTGCAGTTAAAAAAAAAGAGAGAGGGAAATGGTTGCAGGGTGCTCGTCGTTCACACCAGAAGTGAGAATGAACTCGTACTTAGATAGACAAGCAGGTGCGCACACCATCAGCGCAATGATTTAATATGGACGTTGGCTTGTCATTTGCATATTACCTAGTGAAAATGTCATCAAATCTTTGTGTGGAGAAGATACATATTCATTCCTATAAGTAACTCTTGTCATCGCCTTCAAGTTGCCTAGTGTTTTTCAAAAAGGTGTAGTTGCACACCACAAGGAGAGTTTCCAGAAATCATTCAATGCAAAAAAATCATTCAATGGCAAATTGCAAAGTACACAGAGTCGTTTTAAAAAACAAATCAATACAAAATTGCAAAGTACACGGAAGCTTTCCAAAATTCACAAAGTACATGGAGCCTTTCCAAAAATCATTGAAGGACACGTTCTAAGGCACATGTAGGCATTTCAAAAATCATTCCAGCATACGTCGTATAGTGTACATGACATGCCCTTATCTACAGAAGATGCTTTCTTACAGTCTATATCACTCCCCCTCTTCGCTACAAGCTGAAAAGTTCTGCATCAAACATGAAACAAAACCTACCACTAATACGAACATGTCGAAGACCTACACGAAAGCTGATTTAAGCCGAAGACCTACACGAACGTTGATTCTTGCCGAACAAAATTGCAAAGTACACGGAAGCTTTCCAAAATTCACAAAGTACATGGAGCCTTTCCAAAAATCATTGAAGTACACGTTCTAAGGCACATGTAGGCATTCCAAAAATCATTCCAGCCCACGTCGTATACTCTACATGACATGCCCTTTTCTACAGAAGACGCTTTCAAACAGTCTATATCACTCCCCCTCTTCGCCACAAGGCGAAAAGATCTGCATTACATATGAAACAAACCCTACCTCTAATACGAACATGTCAAAGACCCACACGAACGCTGATTCGAGCCGAAGACCTACACGAACGCTGATTTGTGCCGAAGTCCTACATTAGACAAAAGGTCATCCGACCCCGACACGATGTTCACCTGCCTACACAAGTCCCACACAGAAGCTCATCCAAGCCCGACATGATGTCCACAACGTGATAGGGTCAGACCCACTGCAAAAGGAGTGAGGTGATAAATGGGAGTCTCTTCGCATATAGAATCCGAATACCCTGAGACGATGAGTATCTTCGTAGCATGCGCCGGGTGAAAAGAGTTAGTACGATCTTCATGGTAGCAGCATGTACAGTCTTCGAGTAGCCTCCCACGATCGTCGGCGTTGCGCTCGTCTATGTTGAACTCGATTAAAAGGACTTGGTTCGGAAATTCGGGCCTGAAGATCTGCTTCGATATTCGACAAGTTGCGCATGAGTAAATCTCTTAAAACTCGATTCAAATTGCTCCAGTGACGGATTTGGAACGGACAACGGTCTCCCCAGAACGGGGGACTGTCATCATTTTCTCTCACGCCGGATACAAGGAATAATTCCCCATCCAAGCATGAGGCGATATGCATGATGAAGATCGATAAGAAAAATGTAATGGCAGGCTCACAACCTTCAGGCATTCTACCAAAAGATGTGCTGCTTACGTACGAATAATACAAACAGGTTCTCAACTTCCCTTCGGACGCAATGTAGAAATCAATTATGAAGACGGGCCTGTCTCGTAGCGTGGCCATCACAATGTACTGAAAAGCTGGGGTAGGCGGGGGCGAAACAGACGGTTGGACACGAGCTAGACACGAGCGTGAACGTCTTCGGGGACCGGAAGGTAGTGATATTTGGGAAGCCCAATGTTGCCAAACCACTCTAAACCATAAATGTTCTCAGCTGCAGTAACAACTGCACTTCGCAGACTTTCGCAGTAGCCCAAGTCTCTGACAACGACCGTCCCACTGAAACTTCCAGACGACATCCTGCATCAGAAAAAAGAACAGCGCCATTGTCATATACAGAGAGGTGGGTAAACGGCAAAGTTGAGACCGTCTGATGTTGGCAAAGTGCGAATGAACTCGTAATTAGATAAACATTTTGTCATGCAACGGGGTATACCGAAGGGGACGGCCTGTAAGCATAGTGCGAGTCAATTCACACTAAAGAAAAGACGAAGCAATTAATTCAAAATGCTGCTAGTGAAGATGTAGATGTCCAGCATCGCAGTAAGGGCTCGCACACATATCTCGTCTTCCTGTTGCGCAGAGTCACTTCCTGAGGTCCGGAGGCTGAATAAACCAGATGACGGTAAACAGATCGCAATTCGTTGTCCCTATGTTCGACTGTGAAATTTATTTTGTCACAGTTATCGAAGAGGTAGTGAAGTTGTTGGTGCACCAAACAGTCGACCCGCAAATGCAGCTCATCTTTGAGTGCTTGATCTATGGCGAGCATGTTTTTGAACCGTGCAAGGGAACCAGTAGGGCCGGATGTGTGAAACGCTTGAAAAGGAGTGAGCTTGACACCGTGAAATTCCTCCCTTGCGAGAAAAAGAGCTCTCATTCGTCGACCGTCCACCTTGACGGCAGTGAAGAGCGTCACGACTGTGGTGCCTCGATTACACACCCTCGCTCGATCACCGGCGCTGACTTCGTCGGTTGGCCGAGGCAAAACCAGACACACAGTTTTTGATGCAACTTGTCTAACGACGCCCACTTAAGTTTCTCACATAAAATGTGTCATGCTTCAACCATCTTAGAAGTTTGGACAAGTTCCTCTTCAATGGGTTTCCTCTTCAGAAGTGACTCCAACCTGATAGGGTATGCCTGTACATCCTTCATCAGAGTGTACAGGTACCAAAAGTTCGACCCTACATCACGGCAAATCCGAAGTTGTCCTTCTTCCGCACTTTGCCACGAAGGGATTTCCCCGTCCGGGGCAACATCATCTTCGAGGTGCAGGTAGTCACGGTCCAGACCAGATCGTCCAATGTCTTCCCAAATGTTCTTCGACAAAATGATTAGATCGACATCCTGCGCTGAGGACTCCCTACTCTGCGACAAAGTCCCGAAATCCATTCTGCATCAACGGAGAAACGCAAGGAAGCTCGTCAATTGCGATTCTCGCAAGTACATAAGCAAAAATTCCAGGAATGTTATATGCACGAAAGGGTTAAATAATTGGTAATTGGTTCGCACATCGCAAGAAACCGCAAGTTTTCTAACCGCCGTCTAATGCCGACTTATTTTCTACACGTCATTCATGTGGGTCGATAAGTGAGAGTAGATTCGCACTTCACAAATCAGCGCAAGTCCTGCAACCGCCGCCGACGATTGGAAAATAAATGACGGTAGATTCGCACTTCGCAACTGAGCACAAGTCCTGCAACCGCCGCTCAACTTCGACTCATCTCCAACACGTCGTTCATGTGGAACGGTCAGACCGCTCTCTTATTGGGTGGAATGGTCAGACTACTCTCTTAATCAGCGCAAGTCCTGCAATGATGGCGTCGATGAACGACGAGGTCGTCCTATGAGTAGAGCAGCAAAATGCGAACTAACTCGGAGTTGTTTCACATAGCAGGTCATGGCGACTGGTGTCCATCTTCACAGTAAGGACAGTCGTAGATCTGTCTCCGCCTACCCCCTACGAATTCCAATGTTTGGACACCCGAACGGTGATGCGAAACTTTTCGTAGAGTGTAGTCATTGCAGTTGTCCTTGTGTTCCAAAGTGAATAATATGTCGTCACACAATCCGAAAAGGAAGTGAAGTTGGGCATGCACCAAACAGTCAACCCTTTGATTCAACTCTTTTTCGAATCGTTCACGGAAGCGCTCGAGAGCACCAACGGACGCGGGCTCGTGAAAGTCTTCCCTCACAAGGAAGAAAGCTCGCGTTTGCTTACCACAAAGCTTGGCCGCCGTGAAAAGAGTCAGCACAGGGGTGTCACGGTTGAACAGACGAACTCGGCCATGGTAGTCTATGATCACAGGAAAACGCAACTGCGGCTTCCCGATGTAGTACCATGCGCAAAGTTTAGCATGCTGCTCGTCCATACAACCCCACTCTTGTTCGAAGCGCAGCGACTCCCAGTCATCTACCATATCCTCGACATCCATCTTCTGCTCCTCACTGGATGGAACTTCCAAACGTTGGACTTCTTCTAAACTCCAGTAGAGGTACCACATATTTGATCCTCTATCACGAACTATTGTAGTTTGTCCATCAACAACACGTGTTTCGGGTGCAATGTAACCGTCGAGGTCAACCCCAGCTTCGATATGCAGATAATCGCTGTCAAGAGTGAGCGTTTGTTGTGCCCAAATGCATTCGTTCATGATGATAAGATTTGTGTCCACATTCTCGATCGAAAAGGAATACTCGCTCGCGTACGACGAGGTTTCGTAGGACGTTGTCTCATATACAACGTCGAACGATGGTGTGTCGTCGTCATGCATCCTGCAGGACAAGAAACCGAAACTAGTTCGCAGTTCACGTCTCGTCATTATCTTAGCGGAGTTCGTAGCTACCAAATCCGAATCAGTTCGCATTTATCTAAACGGGCACGTCGGGCGGACCGGAAAGACAACCG